>VZTO01014483.1:0-45053 GCA_013400615.1 Syrrhaptes paradoxus | reverse complement strand
ATGGAGGAAATGCCTATGATGAGGTATGTGTAAATGATCTGGAAGGAGCCAGAACGGTTGCCCTATTGAAGCTGTCTGATTTAGTAGCAGTGATCTTGAATGGCACAATCATTTATGCTGAAGGCCTGACCTTGTGTATTTTATTCTCGTGAACCAAAGTTACATGAATGTACATCAGGTTCAAATCCTTTTGAATCAGGGACGGGAGGAGACCTTTAGAAAACTGGTGGCTTGTGCTGAAGGCACACCTTGTAATGACCCATTTCTGTGCGAAAAGGAAAAAAATGTGTTTTACAGTGGTATAAGATATAAAAATATGTCTACATTAAAATTTTGTTTTATTTCTCTTGGACTTTATACTTATTAAGATACTTCTCTCATCTTACGGCCGGTCATGAATGAATTTTTCAAAATGAGTATAATTTCCTGGTGTTAAGGATCATCTCATCTGTAGTGATGGAATCTCTTGAAATTTGGTATTTATGTCAATATCAAGTAGGTTAAAATGAAATACATATATTTGCAAAACTCTAAATTATTATCTGTCAGAGTAGGAATAAAAACCACCATATAATTACAATTGAGTTTCTTCTGAGAGATATTTACTGGATATTATCCAGCTGTCATGTTATTTGAGTAAACACATAGCTAAGAATTTGGTTTACATAAATTGTATAGCCTTATGTTTGCTTCTGCAGAAGTCATTCATCTGGATGTATGTGTCTCCATACCCAAAGGCTTGTGACCCTCGCAAGTCACATCTTACCTCCCAGCTGACTGCTGACTTGCTGATAGTGCTTAACCGTGCTATTAACAAGTCATGAATTTGCAGTAAGATAAAAGCTCTTTTCTTCCTGGTGGGGCAGTGTTCAAGTTCCTTCCATTCCCTAAATCTTGTATTTTGAGTAAACATGTAACCTGAAAGTTATGTGTTAAACATTCATATCAATAGAATTCATGGATGTAGCGCTTCACCAGCTTTTGAACTGAGACCAGCTCTGATTGTGATTAACCATTGGTGGTTAATTACTGTGGTTAAGGTTTTGGAATGATAGTGATTTGGGGCTGCTGCCTTCTGACAAAGGCTCCTGTCTTTGAGAGGGATCATGGCACCGTTCTTTTTTTTTTTCTGTTTACAATCAGGATACGCTTGTTTGGCCTAGTCTTATTGCAAAGTGTTTTGGAAAATGTCTCGGGTATTTGTGTGTGTCTGTGGTCCCAGAAATGCTGTTACACTAGTATATAGGTGAGTGTTTTTAGGAGATTTTGAATACGTGTTGGTTCAAAACAGATGTAATTCTGCATGATTCTGGTGTTTCTTCTAAGTTGCAAAGGCATACGCAAATGCGTGATGTACGGCCAGGAAGTCATCCAACTGTAGAAAGTAAGGATAGCAGGTTAAATATTAAGCCAAGGAATAGTAACCTGCTTTCAGAGTAAGAGGCCTTAAACAGTGCCGTAAAAAAACCCCATTATTTATTATTCACATTGCATTATGGCTGCCGTCTTCATTTAGGGAAAATAATAAAAAGAGGTGATAGATTTCTGAAAAGAACATTACTTCATTGTTGTTTAACAAAAGTAATCATACACCTTTCATTAATTCTAAATATATGCTTAAAAATGGATGGTTGATGAAGCAAGTGTTCTTGGCCACTGCAGGAGTGTTAAGCCTCCCCCTTTGTGATGTTAGTGCTATAACGACTAACAGAAGCGTACGCAAGCACGTGTGCACACACTAACACACACAGCCCACTGTTGTTCTTCACTCCTTCAAGTGAAGCTGCATCTTTTTTAAGGTGTGGATAATTATATCAGGTCTAAAAGGCTAGTTCATGTAACATCTATTTTTATTTAGCAAGAATGAGCTTATTAGTTCTGCTATTGATTTGAATTTCGTTTTTCTCAGAGGGCTAGGTATCTGCATGATATAACAATTTTTTCTCAAACCAGCTGTTTTGATTTGTTTTGTTTGCCCGACTGAGGATGTGGATATTTTCAGCACCTTTTGGTTCCTAGAGAGTTAGTTCCTGGGAACTCTACAGCCAAGTGTAATTTTATTAAAATAATAACAAAAAGCAAAATCCAAAGTCGTAAGCTGTTTAAAATATCTGGCCAGAATGATGCTCATTTTCACACCAAAGTTGCAGCTGCTAAAGAGTATACCCTAAGTCATAATGTCTGTGTCCTGTTTGACTTTAACTCGATGCTGTATATGAAGAGGAGGGTGTGCCTATGTGGGTCTGATGGCAGGATATGAGCTGCAGAGTAGAAGTCCTATCAAAGCTATAATCATAAACCTGCCAAGATAGCACGGTTGTAATTTCACAGAGACCGTGTTGTCACTGAGCGCTCTCTGTCTTAGTTGGAATATGATTCTGGTGTCAGCGCTTCACCATTATTACAGTTGAAAGATGAAGGACGTAAAAATGGTAAGAGTCCAGGATTTTGCTTGAAGCATAATACTGAGCAAGACAATCAATGGCTGGGATAATATTTATGGAAATGATGATATTCAAGATGACAGATGATGTGCTTAGTGTTTCAGCAAGAGTTGTGTAAACTTTATTCATTGTTTCTACTTCTTCTTTATTCTATTCTGTGCACCTATTGTAAGCCTCCCTAGATTGTGTAAGTCATCTAGTGAAATTGAGTGTTATTTTCTATTACAAAATCAATTTAAACTACAAAAGAGAAATTAGATGTGCAGTTTTTCTTAGGAACCTGACTTTCTGTATTGTGGTTTATTAAATATGATGAATTTTGTAGCTGTGATGCTTTGGAATTTTGGCACTACTGTTTGTTGTGGGTAATTTTTGGTCTTATAAATTAACAAGGCATCAAACAATGAAGTTAGAGTGTTGCTGGGTTGGGGTCCAGTCCCTGGTAAAAAAATGCAGCTCTAGCATATTGGCAGCTAGACTGCTTGTTATTCATTGTAAGGCATCTAGCTATGGGAGTGTTAGATGTTTGACAGCATTGAATAGATTCCAGTCAGCCATACAAACTACCTCCAGTGAAGTGGAAAGGACCATAAAATTGTTTTAGCAACAGCTAATTCTCTTCAGTCTTTTAAGGCTTTTTTCTTCTTTTTTTTTCTTTAACTGTTTGGTTGCCAGTAGAGGATTTGCAAATGCAAACAGTAAATGTTCCCAGATTGGTTTTATTTTTTTAAGATTAGTTACAAGAGCTTTTCACTGATTTTGCATTTAGCATAGTTTAGATTTTAAGGAAAAAAATCCCACCCAAAGTGTATATTTAACAATGGTACCTTTCTCTGAATATAAAAACTGAACTATAAAGAAACTTACAGTATTGGTTTTTGAAAAGTGATTTTTCTATAAATAACTTCTAGTTCTATTTTTATCAGCAAGGCATTTGGGTGCTAGTCTATTAACTTGGTATTTTTCTTCATGTCCCTGCTCATCTTTTGGCTGTTGAAATGCCACACAAGCTTAGTGCTGCAGGGTTCTTTTACAAGCACCTTGAGGACTTGTCTTCTCAAACTCCAGCTAAAGATGTGTGTTAATTCTTCCATATTTTCTTACTTTGAGGTGTTTTTTTTTTTCCTCCTTAATAGCTTAGACTGTGTATTCAGTGTGTGAAAGAACAGAAAAATGTGTCCTCACCTACCAGGTATTTCATAATGTAAGAGCTGGTTGCCTCATAATGTGCCATAGTTCTGTCTTTAAGAAAAAGCCATTAACCCAAGGTGTTTAAATAGTCTGGAAGGCGCACTGGCAGTAGCTTTGGAGGAACCCTGAAAAATTCTGTCTTTTGGAGTACAAGGGGAAGATGGAGAATGAGGGAGATGGAGNTTTTCTTAGGAACCTGACTTTCTGTATTGTGGTTTATTAAATATGATGAATTTTGTAGCTGTGATGCTTTGGAATTTTGGCACTACTGTTTGTTGTGGGTAATTTTTGGTCTTATAAATTAACAAGGCATCAAACAATGAAGTTAGAGTGTTGCTGGGTTGGGGTCCAGTCCCTGGTAAAAAAATGCAGCTCTAGCATATTGGCAGCTAGACTGCTTGTTATTCATTGTAAGGCATCTAGCTATGGGAGTGTTAGATGTTTGACAGCATTGAATAGATTCCAGTCAGCCATACAAACTACCTCCAGTGAAGTGGAAAGGACCATAAAATTGTTTTAGCAACAGCTAATTCTCTTCAGTCTTTTAAGGCTTTTTTCTTCTTTTTTTTCTTTAACTGTTTGGTTGCCAGTAGAGGATTTGCAAATGCAAACAGTAAATGTTCCCAGATTGGTTTTATTTTTTTAAGATTAGTTACAAGAGCTTTTCACTGATTTTGCATTTAGCATAGTTTAGATTTTAAGGAAAAAAATCCCACCCAAAGTGTATATTTAACAATGGTACCTTTCTCTGAATATAAAAACTGAACTATAAAGAAACTTACAGTATTGGTTTTTGAAAAGTGATTTTTCTATAAATAACTTCTAGTTCTATTTTTATCAGCAAGGCATTTGGGTGCTAGCCTATTAACTTGGTATTTTTCTTCATGTCCCTGCTCATCTTTTGGCTGTTGAAATGCCACACAAGCTTAGTGCTGCAGGGTTCTTTTACAAGCACCTTGAGGACTTGTCTTCTCAAACTCCAGCTAAAGATGTGTGTTAATTCTTCCATATTTTCTTACTTTGAGGTGTTTTTTTTTTTCCTCCTTAATAGCTTAGACTGTGTATTCAGTGTGTGAAAGAACAGAAAAATGTGTCCTCACCTACCAGGTATTTCATAATGTAAGAGCTGGTTGCCTCATAATGTGCCATAGTTCTGTCTTTAAGAAAAAGCCATTAACCCAAGGTGTTTAAATAGTCTGGAAGGCGCACTGGCAGTAGCTTTGGAGGAACCCTGAAAAATTATGTCTTTTGGAGTACAAGGGGAAGATGGAGAATGAGGGAGATGGAGAATTCTTCCTGCCACAAAAGAGGCTGCCTCTTGTGAAGAACTGTCTTATACAACGGGAAAAATTACCTATTTCATCCCACTGAGTACAAACTTTTCCTTTCCTCTCCCATTTGCATCTTTTTCCAAAGATTTATTTAGTTAGGTTAACATTAACTGGAATAATTGGGATTACCAGCATTTGGTCTTAGAGTAAAAATGCCAGTTGTGCTGGGAAGGCATCAGGCAGCCAACAGCATCAGCACATGGAGCTGGACTGGAATAGGGCTAAAATAGCCAGCTTGTGTGAAGAAACGTAGGGCACAGCTTGGAAACAGGATCCTGGTGACTCGTGGTACATGTTCCCTTCTTCTATAGTAGAGGAAGTGAAAGTCCCTGGTGATTTAATTGTGGTTCTCCAGACCTTTGTTAGTTGGAATGAAGCTTTACTTATTTTTTAATTCTTCTAGTTTGGCTACACAAAATCTTTACTTCACAGACTTTTTCTCTAGTCTCCCTATGTCGTTATGAACCAGACAACACAGCCCGTGTAAGGAGAAGTGGAATGATAAATGCTAGTTATTGAACTTGTTGTACCTGCATTTAGAGAAGATCTGCCTTTTCATTTAGATACTTCAGTCCTAGGGAGAAAGATGTGGCTTTATAAGGCTGCACCCCTCACATGCAGCAGCCAAATGCTTCCTGCAGCCATAGGACCAAGCAGAGCAAGTACATATCTTCCTCTGAGAAGTCTCTTTCCTCTTAAGGGGACCGTGCTCAGAGGAAAACTTGGCATTTGCATGGAAAGAAAGATGCACAAATTTTATTTTCTGTGACTTCAAGCAATGGCTTAGCTACCTCAAGTTTTGGCTGGAGATACCATAAAATTTTTTAAAGTAGAGATGGGGCCTGAGCATTCTGACAGTTGTGTATTTCATCTGAGCCACTAGCAGTCACTGGGACAACTTCCAAATCTTATTTTTCACAATGGTAAGAGCCTCTGTTCTCTGTAGCTGAAGCATATAGTGGTGGCGCTAATCTGTTTCTTTGCAAACCTGCTCAGTTCTACTCCATTCCCTGCAGTCATTTTCTGGGAGATCAAACAGTTTTAATCCTCTCCAATCAAATTTTGTGTTGCTTTTATTGCAGACTTACAGCTTATGTGCCTGTGAGCCATCACTGCATGTGAAACCTCATTTTCGCAGAGGTGGGCCTAGCTGCTGCTGAGTTCCTTGGAGGGCATTTACTACTGGAAATACTAATACTCAGTGGAGGACAGGGGGAAGAGAAGAAAATATAATAATAATTCTTAAAAGGTATTTATCAAGTATTCAAGTCTCTGCTTTGTTCTGTATACTCAGAGTGGCGTCAGGACTGCAATTTGAAAGATGAGCACAGGACCCTTTTCTCTTGGATTGGCAGGAGGCAACAGGGAAATATGATGTACAGGAAGGTGATTTGAGGAGCAGAAGTCTTTCTGGAAAGTGAAGAGGAGATTGGGGTATTTCTGTCCATCCTTGTGATCTTACTGAAGGATACTTGTTTGCTGAGGTGATGCCGTAGTAGAAGTATTCAAAGATGTGTGTGTATTTGTTTGGAAGGTCCATCGCCTCTTTTTAGGGAGACATCAAGGCTTTCTGTCCTTGGTTTCCTTTCTGATTTAGTTCAAAACTTAAGATGGTTTGTTTTGAATTACTGCTGTTACTTCAATATTTGGAGTTGACCCTTGGTGCTCATTTTATTCTAAATATGCTTGCTATATCACTTTAATTACGTGTCTTTTTCCTTTTTTCTAATAAGCAAAGGTGACACTGCTGTTGTCTGTGGAGGCAAAAGGAAATAGTCTTTTTGTACTCCTCTATGAACCCTCGCTGTCACGCGTTTATGTGACACTAGACCAGGAACTTGAAGAGCTTGATGAATTTTCTCTTCTGATTTTTCTATAGCAAAAGTCAGAACTCATCTGCTAACAGCAGAAAGAAAGAAAAAATATTTCCAAACAAGTGACAGTGAAGCAGAACAGAGAAGGATGTTTGTGGTGGGCTGAGCGGGGCCCGCTGCCCGCTGAGACGCTCTCCATCCCCTCCTCAACAGGATGGCAGAGAAAAGAAGGTGGAAAAGCTGAGGGGTCGGGATAAAGACAGGGAGATCCTGTGTCAATTACTGTCATGGGCAAAACTGACTCAAATTGGGGAAAACTAAGCTATCAGAAGAGAGTTGGATGGTGAAAAACTGACAAAAACTAAAGCCCCTCCGCCTTCCCGCCCTGGGCCATCTTCCTTCCCTCTGTCCCTGCTCCTCTGTCCCGCCAGGGGCGCCGCGGGCTCCTCTGATTGGCCCGGCTGCGCCCTGCCCTGAGGCGGCTGGAACTGACCGGAACTGGCTGGAACCAGCTGTGTCCCGCAGGGCAGCTCCTGCCTCTCCTCACAGAGCCCCACAGCCCCGCTGCCAGTGCCTGGAGACGGGCGCCCCATCCAGACACAAACAGAGGGAGAGGAGTAGCTTAGAGTCGAGGACCAACTCTTTTAGGGAATGGAAGATTCAAGTGAGAAGTTAAACAAGATAAACTTTCAAAAATAGTAAATTGTGTCTGAGGAAAAGCCCTACTCTGTGACAGGAATTCATTGTTTAGATTTCTGAACTGATGGACATTGACAGCAGGGGAAAATGAGTGCGAAGAACGGAAATAGTGATTTGAGGTAAAGGAGAAAAATATCACACTTCCCTTCAAAGGAAAGTAAAATAAAAGGCCTGCTGGTAAGGGGAAAACATTTCTTGGATCTAACTGCATATTTTTATAAAGCAAACTTATCACAGTTAGAATGGGACAAGTGGTAGTTTGGAGAGAGTGTAATTTGTGAAGAAAGAAGGAGGAAAAAAAAAGGGAGAAAAAAGAGCTAACCAAATAGGAAGAGATAGAGAAGGGAGGCAAGCAATGAGAAAGGTGTGTAAGAAATTGAGACAAACGATACGTAAAAGATCTAGAAAAACAATTAGAGGGGGGAAAAACCCTTATTTGAAGAATCAAAGAACTGGAATGTGTTTTATGACAGAATAAATTATGATTTCTTACTGACTAAAGTATCAACAGATGGCATGGGCTGGCTGGTCTTACTAAGCAATACAAGCTGGTTTCCCATGGGTTATTCCGAGAAAAATAGATTTAACGCAATGTGGGCATCCTAAGTCTGGTCCAGAAGCAGCATGGCCTTGTTTACAGGTCTTCTCAACCAGGCAACTTGAATAGTGCCATATAAACACAGCTGTGCTGTGTCTGGATGAAAGCATGTGTGTCTACGTGGTGCTGTATGTGGCCAAGTGAATTTACCAAAACAGAGCAATACTCTCTTTCCTTTGCTGTGGTTGCACTTCAGTCAGTGGTTCCCCTTGGTGCTGTGTGGCTGCAGTGCTATGGTTTTTCCAGTAAGACTGAAGACATTCCACATGATGGGTTTCCCATGGCACCCTGTGGGGAAAGGTGCTAAGTCAGCTAACTGGCAGGGTGAACAGACTCCTCTGGAGAAGCCTTTCTTTTCAATGATTATGTTCCTGTTATTCACCACCTTTTTTTTTTTTTTTTTTTTTCAGTTTGGGGTGGTGGTGGGTATTTATGAACATAGGTGCTGACTCCCTTCCCCCTAGACTGCCTGATTTGGATGATTTGCCTGATGCCCTAGACGGGATTTGGGTAATCTTACCATTTCAAGCTGGTTTTAGCCATATTTTCCCTATGCTAGAGGAGACTCATATAGACTAATCTGGCTGTGAGTGCTCCTGAGCCATTCGTCTTACCTTCTTAGGTGTGCTGTTGTTTGCTGCTGATATCTTGGTAAGGACCAGAATGAATGAATGATAGCATGCACCCTTTCATGGCCATGGCAGCAGCAGATATTTAGGGCTTTTGTTAGTTTCTCTTGCCCCACTTGACTTTGCCCTGCCTCTTCTCCCTTTTTATCTGTTCAGTGTTTTGTAAAAAAGCACTTTGCATTTTTTTTTGCCAGCTGTATGATGCATTACTCTGTAAGCTTTAATCATTAAGTAATTGTCAATCTATACTACTTCTGTTGTCTAAGCTTGCCCAGGATATGACCTCAGCTCTCCTTTTGATGCAATTAAGAAGTCAGCTTCTTGCAGGATCAGGTCAGGAAGCTGGTTCATTGATAGACTCTGAATTTCAGCATGAGCTTAATTCTTCATGATGATTATTTGAACTGATATTTATTGTGATCTGAAAGTAAAAAAAAATGGCTTGTTCATAGTAGTTAACTATGAAAATATACAATCAGTCCATGATTCCATTTTGAGACTACATTTAGTGACCCTGGATTTCCAATTCATAAGAAATGTAATACACTTTTAAAAGCCTTTTCATATTCTTCCCCACTGCATATGAACCCATGAAAATTTTTCACCACTGCATAATTATGCTTTTTTTTGACATCAGACTCCAAAGAAGTTGTATTAAGAGGGAAGTCAGCAGCTTAGTTTTTCAGTGCAGGTTAAGCCTAAGTCTCTTTCTGTTCATGTTTGAAACATTAATCTTTTATGCTCAAGGAAACATGTACCTGCTGTGGGTCAGATCCTAGCGAGTAGAAGTCTTCTGAGTTTAAGTGTTGCAATACTAATTCATACCAGCTGAGGGTCTGGTCTGTGCAGTTAATCTTGCGCTTTCAGCCCCTTGAACTATTGTAACCATACTGCAAGTTCCTGGATTAAGCATGAAGAAGTAATATACACAGTGAGGTTTGCCTGGGAAAGAATCTGCTGACTTCCCAGCCCAGCTGATCCATTGTAGAAATGACTCTTGTGCGTCACAAATCACAGGGTCAGTGTTAGATAAATGTTTAGATGTATATGCCAAACCTAACTCAGTTATGTTCGGACATAAACATGTGTTCTGATCTGAATTTTGCCCCTTGCAGCCTTTTGCAGAAATGGAAGCAAGCTGCTTTATGCTCAGAGTTGCCTTAGTAGGTTTGTATTGTCAAAGGTTTCAGTGCATGGAAAACTAGCAACAGGCTTATGGGAGGTTGTCACATTTGAGCTTCTAAGTCAGTGTTTGTCTTGTATATAAAATATGCTCCAATTTAGTGTCTTCAGTGGGATCTGTGGTGGACCAGCAGGTCTGAAAATGGCCAACCTGTTTTTTCAGAATGGAAAAAAAGTGTGATAGACTTTTTTTTTTTCTTTCTAATTCTCAGATGCTTTGCTCTCACACAGTTCATCATAGGTTGAAAGCTGGATGTTTTCCACAGCTAGTACAGTCACATGATGCTGGAGCTGGAGGAGATCCCAAGAGGCTATCTAGTCTAGCAGAAAGATCAGCTATATTTTTATGTTACTTATCTAATGGACTAGACTTGTACTTAGGGAGACCTGGTGCCGGATAACCAGAAAACAGTTAATTTCTTTTGTATTTCTGTCTACTTTTGTTATATGCACCTCTTCCAGTCTATCTAACTAACTTTGACAATCTGACTTAAAATTAAGGACAGAGCCAGTAACATCACTCTAGTTTTTGCATTTATATAAACTGTACTTACACAGTTAGAGCCCTCTCCTTTCACATTTCTGGCCTGGTAGTTGACTTCATCTCTAAATAATACTTTTCATTCTTACCTGTAGGTTATCAGCTCTGTGGTACTTCTCTGATTTTTTTGGGAACTGTATGATTTATGACATGCTTCATACTACAGTGCAATTGAAATTTGGTTTAGAACAGGCTCAATACTGAAGATGCAGAACCAGAGCAGAAGTCAAAAGTACTAAGGGAAGGTGCTAGGCTGAGCAAGAAAAGAAGAGTGAGGATCTGTTATTGTCAAATTTTAGATTCTTGGAGAAAAGTGAAAGATTCAGTCTAAAAAGAAAGGAGTCTTTAACTGAAAGGTATGAAATATTTTGTCTGAAGTCTTGAGAGGGAGAGATTGATCTTTGGAATCATGGTCATATGATAGAGGAAGTCTGAGGAGGTGGTGGTGAAGGTACATGTGGTGAAGAATGCCTGTGCATTCTACAGTTGAAGAACTGGAAAACTACTCTGGAAAAATATAAGGTAAGAAAGAGCTTGTGTCATTGGTGAGAGAAGTTTGGTATTTTTTTCCCTGGCACTTCTTCCCACTTTCAGTCTGCTTTTCTAAATGCTTATCCTAGATCTACATGAAGTGGGTTCTGAAAGAATAGTGTTAATCAGAAATAGGTGGTGGTTTATGCTACTGTGAAGTTGAATGGTTATAAACAGTCTTGGAAAGTCAGAAATTAAGCCATCAAATATTGGACAAGTCCTACCTTGATTTTCTCCCTAATTTTTCTTGTAGAAATTTTATGAGAAAAATAATCAGAGTTGTTTTATCTCATTTTACCACAAACATCTTTAAATTGGAAACTATTCAAGAGAATAATCATTATTGATTTTCCTTGCTTTATCTGTAGGTTTCACTGCATCCTTAGAGTTATGAGGACATATTGAAATGTATTAAAGACTAAGAGCTACTCCAGTCTTTTGAGATTATGGAAAAATGGTGTTTTTGAAGCAGGAGACACTTGCTGCATGCCCATGTTAGATAATTTACAGTTTCTAGTCTGATACATAGTAGCACTCTTGAATAACTTCTTTTATTTGTAGCCTTGTGTATACTGTCCAGTAGATTCAGCTGCAGATATCATGTTGTTGGCATAAGATGTAAAGAGTTTTGATGAGAGTTATACAGAATTTTCATCTAGATTCAATTATGTTTTCCTTTGTATTTGGTTGAGGAGCTCACCTGGCAATCTCATGATTCAGAGAATATGTTCCCCTTGAATTCATTGTCAGCAGAGAGTGTATGCTGGACATTTTCCCCCTTCCCCATTTGAGCATTAGGAGATAGCACTGCTGTGATGTGCATGTCAGAGGCAAAGATGAACAGCCAGCTCATGTTGTTAAGAGGTAAAAGTCCTCCACCTGCTTTTCTGCAACTGATTACTGCAGAAGAACTACTTAAGGAACCATAAACAGTCCTTTATAAGATTAGCACTTCACAATATCATCATCCTCTGAGTCTATAACCCACAGTCTCTTGGTAGTATGCTAATAATACATCCAACATTTTGCTTCAGGAGGAAGACCCAGGTCATACTTCCTCCCTGACAAGGAGACAGAGGATAAATTTTCCCTTTCCATCAGTTCTTTTAGGAGTCAAACTTTGGCATTATTATAGCTCTAGTCTAGGACAGTTTTGATTTCCCAGCATAGAAAACATCCATGTCGAAATTGCAGCCAGATATTTTGCCTGGACTTTACCTGGCAGCCTTGATGACTCTAAAAGCCTTCAAAAGACAGATGAATGTCCTGGTTTCGGCTGGGACAGAGTTAACTTTGTTCATAGTAGCTAGTGAGAGGCTATGCTTTGGATTTGTGCTGAGAAGGCAGCTGCTAACATCCTAATATTTATAGTGATGCTAGGACAGTCAAGTGTCTGTAGGTGCAGGAGAAGCTGGAAGGGAGCACAGCCCCAGTTACTAGCCCAGGATTTGACCTTAGGTTTAGGATTGAGACACAAATTGGCCAATGGTCTATTCCATACCATGCCCAGTATATAGATGAGGATCTGGAAGTTCTCGCTCTTGCTCCAGGTTGCCTCTCTCAGGGTCATCTAGTCTCTTGGTCACTCGGGCTCTTACCTCTGTTCCGGGATTGTGGTTTCAGGACTTTCCCTGCTCCGGGATCATTGGCTGGGAACAGGCTGAGCCTTGGTCAACAGTGGCAAGCAGTCGCACTGTGTATCACTCATTTGTATATTTATATATATTATTACCTTTATTATAATTATTATTTTCAATATTATTGTAGTCTGGTTATTAAATTGTTCTTATCTCAACACACAAGTCTCTTTTCCCTTTACCCCTTTAGTTCTCTCCCTCATCCCTGGGAGGGGAGAGGGTCAGTGAATGGTTGTTGTGAGCTTGGCTGCCAGCCAGGATCAAAACTATGACATGGAAATACCACATACTCTGCAAATTAGGCACCAAATCTCGTATCAGAAACCCTGAAGGTGTATCATTCCCTTACACCAGACAAGGACGTAGGTGCAGCTATATAAGGTAGGAAAATATTTGTCTGCCAGAGTCACAAGACTCTCCTCTTTGTTTCTAACTTTTTTCTTTCATTCACTATGAACAGTCAAACTTGAGCAAAGAGAGTTAAGGCTAAGCAGTGTAGTAAAACAATAGTTTTGCAGTGACAGTGAATACAGAATTGTGTAGAAAGATAGTCTTGAGAGGAAAAGCATCTAGTGAGATGGGAGGGAATACTAGTGTCAAAATCCTTTAAGATCGCAGCCTCTCCTCCCATGAGATGCATGGAAGAGGACGATAAAATAATTGTGATTTGAGTAGCAAAACCAACTAGGCAAAAAAAGTAGTTTTCTTTTGCTTTTGTGTTTTTTTGTAGTGGCTGGTTTACTTTGTGCACTAATGGGAGAATAAAACTATAAATATTAACTTGTCATTGTAAAGTCTGAGTGTTCCAGTTTTCCCTGTGTACATTGTTTCTAAAATGTTTTATGAAAGGTTAGGGAGAGAACAAGAAACTCTGTGTCTTGCTGGTTTGCTGACAAAGACCTCATGACCACTTTTGCTTCATAGCATCTCAATTTTCTTGAGTCAAGCCTTAAGACAGTAAATTATTTTCCATTATTGCTCAATGTTTTTTCCCACATTTCTTGATTTCTGAGGGAAAAATTCTCCAAAGAGGTATGCTTGCTTTAATAGCAGAAGGGAAACTAAGTTTTTAAAATTTTCTAGGATTTCATAGTCCTCAAAGCTGTGCAGACTTGCAGGGTGTGTGGGTTTCTCTCTTCCACACCTGCCTTTGCAGATTGCCTCAGTGTGGCCTGCAGTAGCCACAGTGTCTCCTCTTCAGCTCTGTTGTCGTACCTAGTCATTGCTACCAGCTGGGAAAGGAGGGAAGGTGGTGTAGAGATGGCTTTCTCACAAAGTTCCTGAACTAAACAATTTCTTCTTTTGATTTTTGAAGCTGATAGTCTTTGAGAATAAAAATTTAGGGTCATTTTTCACCAACACATTGGTAATGATTAAAAAAATCTAGGGATTTGCTTCTAAAGTATTTTTCCACGTACTCCCTTGTTTTCCTTTTTCTTTTGTCTTGCAGTTTTAGGGTTTTTTTTAGAAATATAGAGGAAAATTATATATTAAAAGCATAAACTATGCAGTGCCATGTTACTTGTGCTTGGTATTATTTTATTTTTTCATCTGTGTGTAATCTGTTCTTTCACAGATTGAATGGGAGAACCTCACTTTCACTTATCCCGGTGCCTCTTTGCTTGTCCCTTGCGGAGTTAAGGACCCAGCAAACTTTATAGCTTCTTTTCAGTATAAAATGCCTTCAACATACATGGCGATCAGGCCATTGTACTTCAGGTTAACACCACCCCCACCCTTCCCCCCCCCCTCCGCTCAATCCTGAAAAATAAGCAAAACTTATGGAAAAGAGGTTTACTTGGCAGAAAGATTGAGCTAGCATTATGGATACAAAAACATAGGGCTCAATTCTGCAAGAAACTGAGTATTTTGGCCCGAGTCCCATAAAGCACTTAAGCACAGGCTTAATTTTTAAGCAAGTAGCAGATGGAGTGACACCTAGAAAGGCTGGACTTGTAATCCTTGCCGCTACACATGGAGGACGACTTGGGTTGCTCGTGCAGTTGTGCCACATCCTGGGCTTGCTCCTTAGGTGCCCAGGTGAGATGGCAGAGCCCCTCTTCCAGGTGGCAGCACCAGGGTTTCTGGTAAGAGCAGACCCGGTGGCTGCCTGGGCACATGCCAGGTTGTGCTGCCAAAGCATGGTGCCTTGCACAGGGTCTGCAGACCTGGAGAGCACAGCAACCTCCCAGGCTGGTGGTGGATAGAAAATGTGTGGAAATGCTCCCTTACACCAGACAAGGAGTTTCATCCACCCAGCAAATTCACAGTCGTTCTGCGAAGGCTTTTGTGTACAATCTGTCCTCTTCTTCCTGAGCTAAGCTCCTGCATATAACCACTCTTCACATGAGTTGTTCTGTCCAGGAGAAACAGACGTGTCGTATCAAAAGGGATCTTCTGTGACGGGAGAGGGAGTGAGTAGAGGGCTTATCTGTCAATCAGCTGTCAGGCATCCTGGCATTTTCATGATGAATGAGGCTCTGTAGATGCTCTGTGTCTTGGCTAACAAAGAGACAGTTTTTTTTTCTTTACCAAATTCCCCAGTGCTACTCCTACAGTACATGGTTTTACCAAGATTTTTTTAAATACTTTGAAAATGTAACACAGAGCATTGAATAAAAAAGAGAAACCATATAGACATTTGAAGATTAATTTTGTAGAAAAATCTGTTTTCTTTTGGTTTAAGATTGTGATGAAATTGCATTCTTGATACATCATCTGTATCTGCTTAATAGAATTTTCTAATTTCATATGCGTGTGTGCTTTTACCTTAGAGACCATGGGTTATTTGTATTTTGCATTGAAGGGCACTTGCATGTGTGCTTTATGGTTTTATATGCATTTATAATGTTTAGTGAACAAACCCTAGTTTTTTTTGTGTGGCATATGTTACAGATACTTATTCCCCAAGAAGTATTTCTTTTTCATAAAGTGAAATGAGTACTGTACTCATCAATCTTTCTTTGACCTCCTTAGTTTGTTTGCATATATCACTAGTGCTGATTGTTACTATGTGGTTGCTTTTTTTTCTTTTTTTTCCTTCATGAAACTGATTTCCTGTCTGAATCGTGCTATTCTGTTGGCATTTATAAGTAATGGAAATCAGTCTTCTGGTCTATAATTTTGGGCTCTAGTATAATTTAGTGTTACAGTATCTTAGATGACGTTCCTTTTATTTTTACATTGCTGCATGGCTAGCATTCACGAAGTAGAAGTGACAAAGTTCAGGCCACGTATTTCTGTCTTCTGCAAGAAGTCCTGAATGGCTTTCTGTAAAATGATGAATCTTGCCTATTTTGAACCAGGTTGGAAATGAATTATCTAAAAGACATTAAGGCTTCAAAAGTACAAAAGTGTATATATATGGGGTTTTTTTGAAGGTGGCTACTAACGGCAAAAAGTTGCAAAGAAAATAACTGGAACAAAAGGTTAGTTCTGATTCGATAGACATGGCTAGCATTGCAAGCAGACGTACCTCCCACACCGCATAGCAATGAGAAGGGAGCTTGGTGAGAAAGTTCAAACTGCAGAAGATTATCCTTTCACAAATAAATTCTTTTAACAGGCCCCTGTTGAAAATGGTAAGATTATACCTCTGAGGAGAACTATATCTCTGAAGAAGTGCTTATGCCACTTCCAGTTTTTGGAAACTCTTAAATCTTCTTGAGTAAAAGTAGCAAAATTTTTATCCTTTTAAATAAGATACGCATTTTCTGTCAAGAACAGGACTATTCATTGTGAATTACTTAAGGAACTAATACTCCTTAGAGAAAAAAATACTGAGATTTGCATAGCAAAATATGCTTTTATTCCTTTTTATTGCCATGCTCTTTGAGTGACTGAAAGGTTCATAGCATCTAACACATTTTTATATATCCATCTCATTTACTTGTGAGTATGCAGTTTGCATTCACAGTTCACATTCTTCTTATGTCAAATGTTTTCTTACAGTGCAATCCAGATGCAAAATTATGAACTAGGAATATCCAAATACAAATTGCTACAGTAACTTGTTTGATAGTCCAGTGTAAATATGGAAGCTTTCTAAACATACCGAACATAGTTATGCAGTGCATACTTCTATTTTTTGACTTTTGTTTTGAAAATGGGTTGTCCTCCAGCTTCTTCCTGTCCCACCCTCCCGCCTAATTTATTTGGTATCTATTTGAAAGATTAATTTTTTTAAAAAAAGGCTATTTTTTTTTTTTACTTTTGCCTTGGGTTGTTTAAAAAATGAAGCTTGGAGAATGTTTCTTAAATGATGCAAGTTTCACTTCTTACAGAATAATTAATAGTGGCAAGTCCTGAAGCCTGCTGTGCTTGTTGAAAACTCACTTACTGCAGGGATTGGTACTGTGGGAGTCAAGGGCTGGAGAGAACTTCTCCCATTCATGCAAGTCAAAATGCCAGCAACCACATGGGAGAGAATAAAAAGGCTGTTTGTGAAAACTGGTGATTGATTGCTATTCTAAATTTTGGGTTGTCATGTTTTCTGACAGTATTCCAGCTCCATTTCCAAGTAGAGAAAAAAAAAAATCCTCGTAGATTGTATTGCAAGCTCAGTCTGATTCTTCAAAATTAACCTGTTATCCTATTTACCTTTCAAATTAATTTTAACTAAAATCCAATTCTAGACTTGCATTCCTGTGAAAACTAGCAGGCGAGTAACAGCAGAACCCAAAAATGGCTTTGAAACTACAAAAATATAAAGTGCAAGGGAAAACAATGCACTGTCCTCTAACAAAGAAATGTACAGAAACTGCGCGCCTTCAGGAGCGTTGAGACCACTGGCCCCAAGTACTTGCCATCTGGCAAAAAAATCCTTGCTTTCTGAGGTTCGAGAAGGAGGCAGAGACTTCCTCAAGAGACTCAGTCTCATTGAAGTGGCATCCTTTTGGGGGCTTGTGGAATGACATGATTGTGGTATAATTTCAGACAGGTATTCCATGTTGTCCTCAGTGCCAGTATGCTTCATCTCTGCAGCAAATAAATATCCTAATCATACAGGAATAGGGTTGGCAGATGGGCTTGTAACCCATCCCCTGCCTGTGGAAAGAATCGTTATCTTTAAGCCATTCCGAACAGATGCTCTTTAAACTCTTCTTAAAGACCTCCAGTGATGAAGATTCTGCAATGTCCCTAGACAGTCTTTTCAAGTATTTCTGTTATTACTGTAGGAAAGTTTCTCCTGATTTCTGATTTAATTCTCCCTTGCAAATTGTTATTACTTGTAAGGGTCTCTCTTCAAGGATATACAGAATAGGTAGTTCTTATATGAAGCACATTTTTATGTATTTTATGATTCTATCTTCTTTATGCTGACTGGTGACAGTTTCTTCAGCCTTTATTTGTTAAATTCTTTAGATTTCTGACCTTTTTCATTGTTTTCCTTTAGACTGTTTTCAGCTGTATAGTTGTTTCCTCAAACAGCCTGATACTTACAGAGTTGCCCTTTGTGGCAGGCTGTTTGAGGCCAGTGGGTCCCTTTGGCCAGTCTGGGTGTCTAGAAGGAAGAAGGAGGAGTGAAATGAATACTTCATGAGTCAGGAAAGAGTAAATCTGAGTCTGTGAAGTTGTATCAATCCCAACTCATCCTCTTGTAGCTAAGTTAGGAAAAGACACTGGGATTTTGAGGAGGCAGACCAGCTGTTGGAGCTGGGGTAGTCACTCCTGATGATTATGAGCAAATAAAGCTCCATTTCTTCTCTTGTCCTGTATTATGTGCTGTGCCTGTCATGGGCAGCTTTGTGTATTACTTGGCTACATGAAACTCTTGAGAATTATGCCTTGCAGAAAACAATGAAAGCTTATCTTTCTGCTGGGAGGTATTGTCAATAGTGTAGCATGTGGATTGGGTTAGGTTTTGTTTTGGTTTCATTTTCTTCCAGAATGCATAAAACTATTCCATGGAAATCTTTTTTTTTTTTCTGTCTACATTTTCATTACATTTCAGATGTACAGGTACATTTTTAAACAGTATCTTCATTGTTAACTAGTGCCTTACTTTGGCATTGGTTATGGGCCTTCAGTTTCTAGGCTAATAAAAGCATGTGTCCTTTTGCTCTAGAGTTTTCTGAGATATGCAGATACTAGAAGGAGATGAAAACAAAGTGAGAAGCAATTTCAGAGGAATGAATTTTTAAGGACTTCTTTTTAGGACACAGGATATTTTTAAAGACCTCCAGGTTTTAAAACTAAGTGAATATGGGACAGACAACTGTTTTTAGATATGTTCCAGGAAATCAATTTGTTAATTTTTTGATGTCATCCTACCAAGTACGAAGAGAACTGTTCATATACTGGCTTACAGTTTTTTGATACCTACAAAAAACCTCACAAGTATGAAAAATTTTTCAATTCAAAGTGCTGCAGAATGTACTACGCTTTGTATCCCTCTTGAATTTCCACAGAATCTTGTAGAATTGAGAATAGGAGGTCATATTTCCAAATAAATGGTATTTCAAAGTTTATTTGATTAGGGCACTTCCACTGTAACACGGTTATCTTTTGTTTGGTAATTCAATCACAAGTGGAAGTGTATTCTATACATCTTGTTAAGTTTGCCCTCTGGCTTGCCATGATGGGATAGGTTTTTTTCATATATATGAGCAAACCAAGTGATTTTTTTCTCCTGTATTGTTCCCTTGTTTCTCAAGCAGTCTAAATCTCTTTTTTTTAATGGAATAAGTATTTTTCATATAATAAAATTCTGGGTTTGTTCTTAAAATTAAGTCTTTGGAAAATTAATTATTTTTTTCCATGTAATTAGGCATTGAGGGTTGCCAGCAGAGTAGTGGGATGAACTTCATGAACCTAAATGATGACGATATCTCTTAGGCCCCATTGCACATAGAATTGCAGCTACCACAGTGAATAAATTTCTTTGGTGGCATAATCCTTCACTGATGGAAATAGCAGTGGTTCTGAGTTGTTAGAACGACATCTATGAAATTAGATTGGCTTAACTCAATGCCTACATTAGCTACTGTACTTTTCTTCATAGTGTAGTTGAATATAAAGAATGCCAGTGAAGTTTTAAAACTTACAAGAAAATAGCCAAAAGCAGCATATGTTCAGATGAAGAATTTGGTCATGCATGTTTTCCAGCAGCTGTTTTTATTTTAGGTTTAATTTAAAATACATTCAGCTTAATTCCGTGTTCAGAATCATCAAAGCCTACGAAAAATCCTCAGATTTTGTTTCACAGAGATCATTATCAAGTTCTGGGCAATTGTGTGTTTATTACTATCATATTTTGCATTTCTGGGGTTTCGTATACTACCCAAGGGCATGGTCTAACTCAAAGAATAACAGGAATTGGTGGCATGCTTTTCATTTACCCTTTTTCATTATTACAGGCACACTATATTAAGACCCGTTTTAAACAAGCCCGATTTACTTTTTAACCTCCCATGTGTTTTATTAGGTTTTAATTTTTTTTTAATAGTTATGAAAAGAATGTATTTTGGTCCCGATTCCTATTCATGCTATGGCTCTTCTAGAAAGTTTTGTCATAGTAAAGATATATATAGAGATATTTTTAGTGTTTGAGCAAAGCAGCAGATAGGCTGCAGTATAAATGAGAGAAGCCCTTTGTGTCTTTTTTCCTGGAGATAGTTGTACCCTGCAGACCACTGTCCTCTTCTTGTGCTCTACCCACTTCAGCAAGCACTTAAGCCCTGCTGTGTTTCTCATCAAGTATTCTATGCCATAGTATAGTTCAAAGTAGCAATGCCCATATAGACAACTTAAAGGCAGTAAAGGCAGTAAAAAATTTATGCTACATAACACTGCCTTCCCATCCCAAATTATATTTCTTACATTAAGGAATCTCACTCCAAAATGCCTAGGACTTAGGCACTTAAACATCTAGAATTCATGATTATTCAGTGCCCTTTTTCTGTCCGATTACAATAGTGGGTTTTATCATTTCAGTTCTTATCTATCAAAAAAAGTTGTTTAACTCCTTTTGCTTAGAGAAACAACTAGCAGTCTGCCATTATCGCGTTTTGCTTACTGATGTTGATTTAATGAACTGTGGCTTGGAGGACTTTGAGTCAGCTGGTTGCTATAGTCTAGTTCTTATTGAATATGCCTACAGGGTAAATATAATAACAAATATTATAAAGTTTACAGGACCACTAGATGCTTTCAGTGTATTTTAATATTCAGTTCCAATTAGCTCAAAACCAGGACAAACTGGCCCCAGGTAGACTGATGGGCTGGCATCAGTGAAACTATTGGTGTTAAGTGTGAAATTCCACACATGTTTTGGAGAAGAAAGAAAGAAACTGTGCAGAAGGCAATAAGGAAATAAATGCTGGAATTTAAGAAATGCAAAATAAACATTTTGTGATTAGTACTTTACTCACTGTTATTTGATGCTAAGAGATTATGAGACTTTACAAGTAAGCTACTCCCCTGTATCTAGTCATGTGGCCTTGCAAGAGTCTGAAATTGAAAATAAAATTGTAAATACAGTTAGATTCTTTGTGTGGTAATTAAATTATCTCAGGTGCCTATGTGTTCCCCAGCTTTGTTTTTTGCACCCAGATGATTACTCTTTTCCTGAAAACTGAGCTTTTGGCTGATTTGTTTGCTACATTTGGGAGAATGTACCTCTCAATTTGCAAGATCAAAACCTTGCTGGATGTTTTTAGGTCAATATTACAGTGATCCTGCTTAAACAAGGAGGTCAAAGGAAGAAAGCTGAGCTGTGGGCATCAAGATACAAGAATGAAATAACTGCTCTCTCTCCTGTTTTGCATTAAGCCTCTGCAAAGGGCCATTTAGTTGAATATACCACTGAAGGTGCTGTGAAGAAACAGAAGGCAAGTTAGGGCTTCCCCAAAAATGTCAGTGTACAGGCAAGTTACTTACAGAATTGAAACTGTTGTTACAGCTGTGTGAGCTGCGTGGTGCTGCGGAGGGTTGTCGGTGAGGCACATGGTCTGTTGGGGCATGAGCACAGATGGAACCTCATGGCAAGGGGAAATGTGGTGGAACAGGGCTGCTGCTCAAAGGGTGTCTCTGAGTACTGTGTCCTGGTAGGAAGGGGAGGTTCTTTTGCGGCACAATACCTGTGGTTTAGTAGCAGAGTCCAATGCTGCAGGCACAGGAGGGCACAGGAATTGACAGCAGTGTGCTGTGGATGTGTGAGATGTAGGTGCCGTGCTGCAGGAGTGTGGTGCCATCTGACTGAGAGCGCCAGTTCACCAGCTCAGGCTGCAGAGCAGGGAAGAGAGATTGGGATTCAAGCTAAGCAAGCAACCTAAACAGTAAAGTACTTTTTCCTTTTCCTTTGTTTCACATTGTTGTGGGCCTGCTTTTTGAGGGCAGTATCTCTTGGCACATGCATTGAAAGGACCAGTGGCACTTTCTTGTGGCTGGCGAAAGAGGGAAATTAAACTCTTCTCTAGTGCACTGAAGGAAGTAAAGAAATGCACGTTATTAATGAAAAACTTTGGTACATGTTTTGAAAAGCAGATGGGCACAGACCATATAGCTCAAATCGACTTCTTCCTGTTCCTATTTTAGGCAAGTAAAACAATTATTGAATGAAACAGGTTTGTGTATTCAGGGCAGTTTAATTACAGTGTTAAACAATGAGTTGGGTTGCATTGATGATTGCCAACTCCTGTTGCTATGCTGGGCTGCTGGGTGGTCTTGAACATGAACTGGGTGCACCATGCCTGGATTGTCTGCACATTTGGGTCTGCAGAGGCAGCCTTGTATCCACTAGGATGTTTGTGAGACCATACTCTTGTGAGATTTGTAGACCAATTCTGCAAATCCACAAGTTTTAGATAGACAAGGTAAGCATCTAATCCTGCAGGCACTTTGCCAGAGCTTTTGAACTCAGAATGTGATTTGTCAGAGAACTAAACTGGTTGTCAGGAGTTGGTCAGTTCCAAGCCTCAGCTTTGTTAATCTATCTGCCTTAGCCTCCTTGTCTGAAAAATGGGGATAAAAATAAAGAGTTACTGCCTACTGTGAGGTGAGGGATGTAAGATGGGAAAGTTGCAGTGTTGATAAATGCCTCTTAAGGCAAGTTACAGAGGTGAGCAGAATACTTTGCAGAAATATAATAGTCTCACCGAGCATATAATTGTCCTATGAATGCTATGCTATGCTATTGGTTTGCAAGTAGGTAGGTAAATTTTGATGGGGAACTTCTACTGTGCTTTTTGATAGTGTTTGTTTCATTTTGTGTTTTTTAATTGTTGTTCATGAACTATCTGAATTTAACTGAGTTAGTTCCCTCCTAAAATTAAAATTTATTTTTCTTTTTCTTTTCAAGTGTTTAGAATGTGGGTTGAATGATAGCAGTTTGAGACCAACTCAAGTCGTGGTACTTCTTTTGGCTCCAATTTTGTCTCCAATTTGGTATTTTGTCATTATAGAGTGGCTTCAGCACTTGCTGTCCTATAGGGAAGGGAAGCCCTGTGTGCCTTTTATAGGCAGCAAACAAAAGCAATGAATCTTAATCTTGTGTTGGTGACTTCAACACGTGTGAGCTGAGTCTTTAGTAAAATACCTGAACACTGGAGAAAGTGTAGAGGTTTGTATACACTTAGGTACCTGTTTTCTGCTGATTTGGGTACTTGTCTCAGTTTGGGTCCCTTTCTGAGATTTCTTGTTCTGTGATTAAGGATCCACATGTCTGGCAAGGATGTCCAAATTTTAAATTCCCTACTCTTTAAGTGTCCTTTGGGTAGGAAGAGGGTGTTATTTACCCTTAGGTGACTTACTGGAAGTCAAAAAGGAAATGAAAAAGCAAATTCTCAGAATCAGAGATTGAAGTTGGCAGAAACCTTGGGTTGTCACCTAGTTCAACCCCCCTGCTTGAGAGGGTCACCTAGTGCCCAGAACTGGGCACAGTACTATAGAGGAGGCCTTGCCAGTGCTGAGTAGAAGGGAAGATCACTAGTTGTTGTAATATAGTCCAGAATACCGTTAGCCTTTCTCCCTAGGACGTGTTGCTGGCTCAATTAAATTTTCTGATACCAAATCCTGTGCTGTTTTGGGAAATCTTTTCCATGCAAATTCAGGTTCTGTGCTGAGACTCTTATTTTCTGTCAGCTTTCTGCATACACTCAGTGGGCTTTTAAAGTTCCACACGTGTTCACTGTGCTGCTTTTTTATGTGATGTGATACATAATGTGCTACTTTACTGCATGGTTGATAAAGCATGATTGATTCTTGACAGCATGGCTAATACTAATTCAGCATGTTGTCAGAGCTGGTAGCTCATATCCAGTCAGTTACCAGCACAAGGTGATTAGTTCTTGTTAAACAGATGCGGTCACGGTTTATTGAAGCTGACTGTAACTTGCTGTTGATGACGCCTGGTGTTCCTGCTTGAATTTGTCAATCTTCAAATGAGTAAGACTCAACATTGTACAAGGAGATTTATTTTTGGATTATGATGTGTTTTTTAAAGTCAAAATGTTAAGTTTTCACTACCCTCTATCTCAAAAACATCCTGTCTGATTTCCTTCATATTTTCTATGACTATTTGTCTGAGATTTTATACAAAGTCTGAGAAATTTCAAACCAAACGAAAGGTGTGGGGTTTTTTTTTTTGTTTGCTCTTGTTGCGGAACTTAATCAAAAGTAGATCAGACAAAGTACATGAACGGATCAGAAATTTCAGTTTAGCATCAGTGAGGAAATGGTTTCTAGACTAAGAAATAATGACAGGGACTTCTTAGCTAGATGTAATGGTTAAAAGCGCATCCTTCTGTTGCTTTTGTTTTAACAAAGCATGAATCTGAGCATAGTCAAAATTATTTCTTCAGAGAGCAGGCAGTTTAAGACGGTACTTCTTGAGACTGTTTCCTTTAGTAATTGACCCTTGATGCCAAAGTTGGAAACAGGCTGCTTGTACTAGTAAATAAATCATGCATAATGTCTTGCTAGAAAGTTCTCTATCTTGATGAAATTCAAAGATAGAATATTAAAAGTGTGATCTGCAGTTTGGACTTAAATTTGCAGATTGAGTATCTTCACCTAGTCTCAGCTGCAGAAATGCTTAACCAGTAAAATGCCACTAATGATTTAACAGTCCTACATAGAATCATAGAATCATTAGATCCACATTAATCAATCACTGTCGTAAATCATCAGAGCATCCTTCCTTTTGCCAGGTATACAAGGTCAGAGTCTGCCTGCCAGACATGTTTAGAAACCAAAAGCCTGTTGATGGCAGTGAGGCCTGTCCCAATAGATGTGTTGATTCAGGACCCCAGGAGAAGCCAGGGTTTTGCACTCTGTGCAGGGTCTCAGTCCTCTTTGGTAAAACTCCTGATAACAGGTGCCTGAGGTAAAGGAAAAAACTAGCTGGTTTGGTACCTGCTATAAGCAATACATCACTATTGCATTAACAATTATTTATTTAGGAGATAAGAGAGAAGTCTTAGAATTTGCTTGTAAATGTAATGTACTTGTCCCAACATGAAAAATGTCTTAAATATTTGAAACAAGGGCTGCTGCTGCTGTTCCGGATAATTATGCTACAGACTATTGCTTCAGGTCTTGAATGACTCGTCTTCAGTGTCATCTAAAATTACTTATTGGTATTATTTTTTAAAAAAAGGCATGAGAAAACACGGTTATTTTGACAGCAACTGTCAGCAAATCATAATTGAAATGATGTCTCATAAAAAAGGAATGTAATGTGTTTCCCAGTCTTTTCTAATTATTATGTTCCTGTTACACAAAATGGAAGGTTATTCTGACCTTCTTTGGGGGTCTTGACATTGTTCTTGACATGTTTATTTAGTGATTGCATAAACTTACAGTATTAGTTCAGCTCATGACACTGTGGAAGTATAATGGCCTTCTGACGCCCTACATATTTTGTTAGGTCACTTTCATAACGTCTTTTGGAAGAGAAAGTTCAGGCACTTTGCCCATCCAACTAAATGCTTGTAGTAATTATGAATAGGAGCAAATCTTAGAAGGATTTTAAGATTTTTCAGAAAATTGGAGGTTTTCAGCTCTTGATTACCATTTTTGACAAATGTTTTCAAGGTAGTTATATCAGTATTCTTAAATATATAGGGTATGTACGACTCTTCTTGTATCTTAAAATCTGTATCGCATTAGCCAGCCCTAGTAGGGATGCTCTCTTCACTGTAAATATCCCCCTGAACATACTCTGTTGTTAGTTTAAAGTAACGGAACCAGGTTTTCTCAGAGATTTGGAATAAAGTCTTTTACTTAGGGAACATTTCCTCCATTTATTTTCCTGAAACGTGGTTTTTAGGATATAAGTATCTGCAGAGAAAGGGGAGATTTTGACCAGGAGCTGTGAAGCACGTGAGCCTGAGATCCCTTCTCTTCTGTGTGGACATTTTGCCTGTCCCTTCACCATTCTAGGGCATGTCCCCAGCCCATGCAACCCTGCTTTCAAGCACCCTGCGCAGAGGAAGAGGGACCCACCTAAAATACACAGTGGTTTTGAGAAGCATTTCAAATTATCTGAGAGCTTGTAGCACTAGCAGTTAAGTAGTTTATTTGCAAAATTAGATATTGGATGTAATATTTTACAGACACCGAATCAGTGTAAGTCATGGAGTAAGTAAAAAATGAATCTTGTTCTGTGTTACTGTTCATTGCTGCCTTGGATATACTGCATAATGCCAGCCACATGAAAACTACTGAAAAACAATTCTGTTTACGTTATGTAAAGACTGGAAACAAAACACTTCATTTGAAAGCTGTGTTTAGAAGGAATATACCAAAAGGCCTGCTAGGATGATTGCTTTGGTTGTCTGGGCTTGCTCCTGAATGCAGGAGTGGTGATGCCCACCTATGAAAATGTGTTAAACTTGAAAATGAAGCTGAATTGCATGCTCAGAGAATTATGTGACTAAGTTATGGGTGGATTAGATCTCAGTTCCTAGTAATTAATTATAAATTATTTGTTCATATATGAAGAATGCATGTTTGCAGTCAATTTAGCCAGTTATTCAAAATCATTCTTGCAATGCTGTTGTAATTATGATTGCACAGAGGAACATAAGACTCCAGAGCAGACTATGGTCTGTTCTACCCAGTCATCTTTGGCAATACTAGAAGGAGATGCTGCTTAGGGAGAAACACTCCCTCTTTCGGTAGTCTCACCTTCAGGTTGATTCATTTTGTCACTGGGCCATCTTGTGAATTCTGCTTCTGGGCTGCAACTCGCTAAGACCAATGGGACTGACTGTTGGGTGGTGTTCAACCAGCTGCATTTAGTAAAAGGATCCCAGTCTTGTCTCAGAGAGCTCTTGGGCATCTTCAAGAAGTAAGGTACAGATAAACATTGCTAAATTTAACTTGAGGAAAAGAAAAGGCTTATTTCTAGCTCCTTATGTGGCTATCTTCTAATCTGACTTAAAGCAAATTGAAGAGTGACACGCTTGTTTTTTGACTAAAGATATCTAGGGAGATACCCAAGTTCAAGGAAAGATGTTCTTTTCCAGAATTGCCTGTGCCTGACCTGCCTGAATCAAGGGTATGATCCCTTCTCCTTGTCAGTCCCTGCTGCTAGAGGTTGCCAGCCTTCGTCGCAGTCAGTGTTGGAGCTATCTCTAACCGCTCCAGCTCAGAATGAGCCTTGTTAGCTCAGCCAAACCCTGACACTCAGCACTTGACCGCTTTGACTGCAGAGGGCTAAGGAAGATTGGGTCTTGCCCGCAGAGCTGGGATGGTGCCAGCCCTTGCTGCTGGGGAGGGACAGAGCAGATAGGTGCTGAGGCCAGTTAGTGATGGTGGTGGGTACTGCCTTTGCACTGGGAACCAGTCTGTGCTAGAGACTTGGATCTGCAGTGATAACTGCAGCGGTTTCATATTTAGTCTGTACAGCACTTGCATAGTAGGGAAGCCCTAAAAGAATATGAGTATGTCTTCATTTTTGTATGTACGTGTGTGTTTGCAAGATGTATGATTTTTCTCTGCTACTTTTTGTACTTGGTTATTGAACCTTTGAAGAACAAGCCATGAAGGGTTTTTCTTAGTTACATTTTAAACTTGCAGTAATAAAAAAAATTCCGGTAATATTTTGATAATTGCTTTCACTTAAGAATGGGAATAAATAGTAAATGCATAACATGCAATATCATTTTGATATACTGTAGTTAATTTGAAAAGTGGTAAAAGGGAAATTCGAATAAAATCTTCTAATTGATTTTCTTCTTGTGTTATCTTTAAAGCTACCTAATTTTTCTGAGAGCTTTTAAAGCAACTGATTTGGATTGATTCCCAATGGAATTTTCCTTCCATACTAGATTATTGTAGTTAATTATAAAATTGAGCTTAACCTTTCTAGGTTGTCAATATCTAAGGACAAATACCATAATCAACAAAGGCTGACTGTCAGGAAAGATTAGTACTGAATCTTGGGGGTATTGTGGAGGAGGATGGGAGTTATCATTACCTCTCCGGTGCTGTTGGTATTTTTTTTTTTTTGACTTTATAAATTATTACCACTTCTCTTTTCAGCTGGGTAAATATACATAAAATTTGAACAAAAATTTTATAAAAAATCCTAGCAAAATAGACAAAGTTATTGATTTATGTATGCTTAAAAGATTTTACATATGGAGATAAACTGTGGATAGTTTGATATCCTCACCAGTGTAAGCAATTTTAAAAGCCAGTGAGAGCAGAGAACATAATTGTAATTTACAGTGAAAATTTGTTAGGTATAAGCCATATATAATTCCTTAAACTTCTGGTATCCTGTAAGGTATTTCCTTATTTTACATTTTTCACAAAATCCTTAGCTACTGTGAACAAAACCTGTATGTATGTGTTCAGGTGCAGGCACGCCCAGTTGCTTGGCTCAGTACAGGTTATCTGACCACTCTTTCTTAAAGATATTGTACAATAAGGCCCCAAATTCTCATTATTCATAATTTGCACTTTTAATTTGGGAGACAGCCTTGTAGAATTTGATTCATTTGAGTAGCTGCTGCAGAATTTGACCATTGTGTGTGTGGCCAGTGTTGATGCCTGAAAGGCAACTCTTCTGCCACAGACAGAACCTACAAAAGACAGCAATGTTGATTCACACAAGCACAAAACCTCCGAACACAGCACTTTTCTCTTTTCAAGAACAAATTCAGGGCTGTTTGCAGACTACTACTGCTACTCTGCTTTTGCTGAATGCTCATCTTTCTCTATGTATCTGGTAGCGTGGAAACTTGACCTTCGTAGTTAAAAAGGAAGAAAGATGAATTGTTGAATAGATGAACAGTGTCTTTAAGTAATACTTTTTATAAGGGCATCCAGGAGTACTGCTTGGCCTTGCAATACCTGAGGTTGGATCCTTAGAAATATGTAAGAGGAAGTTGATTGCAGCTGTGTATATTATGCTTCTTTAAATTCTATATGCTTGAAACCTGCCCCTTTTTGACTTGAAGATTGTGTGAGTTCATATCCTGTGCAATACCGAAAATTCCAATGACTAATTAATCCTACTTCTCCCCATAGACCCCTCTTTACATGTATACCTGTCCAACGGCAATGCATTTCTGAGTTTGGAATGGGGTACTTGTGGCTGCGTACGTGCTGCTAAGTCCAGCTCTCTAGCTGGCTGAAAATACCATGCAGCTAGGGAGGTCCTCTGAGGTCTTTTTGGCTGCTGCTCATTAAAGAAGAGACAATAACCAGGCATTTCCTTAAGGAAGACATTAGAATTTTGAACTTTTGTAAGTATACATGTTCCCTAGTCAAAAGACCTGGGAATCACTTCAGCTTTGCAGTTTGCACCTGCCTGTTCTGTAATAGTGTGGCAACTTTGT
Organism: Syrrhaptes paradoxus; assembly: GCA_013400615.1. Classification (NCBI taxonomy): domain Eukaryota; kingdom Metazoa; phylum Chordata; class Aves; order Pterocliformes; family Pteroclidae; genus Syrrhaptes; species Syrrhaptes paradoxus. The sequence continues at coordinate 15,663 of VZTO01014483.1, read as the reverse complement.
TCCTGTTCTGGGCAAATATTGCACTAGCAACTCTGTTATATGGCTGAAGTATAACTGGTCTCTGATTTTCCTTAATCCTTCCTTGACCTTGAAATGGCTGCCTGAAGTCTACAGCCCACATTTCTAGCCAGGGAATTTATTAGGGCTTTCAAGTTCCCCCTTTTTTTGAGACTCTCAATAACCCTTACACAGCTTTTTTCTTTTTTGTGTGGGGGATATAGTCCCCAGAGAAAAAGTGTAAGGGTCTTAAACTGTAACTTGTCAAACAACTCTGCAAGCTGACATCCAAATTTTTTATAGTTACCAATTCCAAACCTTTCTGAGATGGGAGGCACTTTCAGTGTTATCACCTGTGATCAACTTTCTCAGGGAGAAGCAAAAAGATGTTTTCAGAGTTTGGTTGTTGACGTGCCTCAATCCCTGTGCGCTTGCACAGGGGCCAGAGTTTCCCCGGCTTTGGGTGCAGAACAGTAGCACACTGAAGCATGTGAGATCATTGAAATAGATGGGGTTAACTTGGGAAACTGAAAATAGATTTCAGCATCAGTTAGTCAATCTCAGCTACGTTAGCTAGTGTTCCATTACGTCTGCATTCTTGCTAACACAAGACTACTTTCCTGGCTTTTGTTTGTTTGTTTGAGGAATACAGTGAGTATGCCTAAGTGTAACAGGAGACCAGATGTTTCATAAAAATATCAAGTTGATTTGTATCTCGATATCTTTTTAGTTATCCATCTTTTTTCAGGATATGCCTATAGTTTCTTGTTGCTTCCTCGGAATGTGAGCTCTTCCATTCACAGGACTTTGTTTATTTCTCACACATTTATGTCTTCATTCCAAAACTGAACCTAGAAATATTACTGTTATTCAGGTCACTTGATCAAAGCCAGGTATTTCCAGAGGTAGCAGAGAACACACGGAGCCTAATTTCTTAGGGATTTGAATTCCATGTCTGGATTCGTCGACATTTAAGTAAGTCTCAACTCTGACAGAAGGTTTTTTTGCCCCTGAGATCTTCTGAGCATTGGAAATGAGCATTTTGCAACTATAGTATAGTAATAAGTGACAGCCACTCCAGTGGAGAGGATTCTCTATTTACATAACGACTTTGGTTGGTGGCTTACAGAAAATGACAAGAAGGGTATTTGTTGGTGTCTTGTGCCATCGGTAATCAAGTGATAGGACTATGTCTGACCCAAAGGAAATGAGATTTCACGGTGAACATGCAAGTCTGAAAATTCAAACCTGATTTTCCTGTAACTCAGTGTTTCTTGCTTCCCTCATTTCAAACCTGGCAGGTGGAACCAGCAAACTCGAATTCTGATTAGAAATGTGTTTGTAGCATGTGTTGTGCTGCGTATGGCTGTGCTGATGCCTGCACAGCCAGCAGGAATCTGGGCTGAGGGGTGTAATCTGTCAGAGGTGTTCACCCAGATGCTGGGGTTTTGCACAGATGAATTGGGTTACAGATCGGGGGCAAGGTGGAAATCTGCTGGAAAATGTGTCAGCATTTTAATAGTAACTCAAAGCCCAATCACTAGAAAAATCTTGTGTTTTAAAATACTAGGTTTCCCATTATAAAATTAAAGAAAATTACTGTTCTGAACTAGTGAAAAGGTCTCCTGATTTAGAGAGATAAGATTCTCTTGGAATCCAGAAGGGCATGACATTTTTCCCTTGTTTGATTATATTAGGTATATTAAATATGACCTTGATGTTTAAGGTTGCTCAAACTGCAAGAGTTCAAAATATTTTGGATGAGATTTTTTGAATTTATTTTGTTAAGGCTTTGCAAGAATTGTAAATAGTCATTCTTTCAAAGAACAAATAGTAAGAGGTCAAATAATCCATATATACATATATGACTGTATTTCATTACAAAGGAAAGTTCACAGGAAAAGAAATGTAGCTATGGTTGTTAGAAGGACCAATATTTTAGAAGAATCACTGGTGTATAAGTAAATAAAAAAGCTTTAATTCAAAGAAAAGTGTAATTGTGAAACATTATTAATAATTCAGAACATAACGTGGTATGAGGAATACCAGTTTTCAGCTATAGGTGTTCATGGTTAGAAGGTAGACTCGATTAAATATCATCAAAGAGACAAGAGGAATGACCTTAATGTTATTGTAGTTCACGAGGGATGATTTTCTATCAGTTTGTAATTTAAGAGTGGCATGCTTATTTTTAAGTTTAAAAATCAAAGAAATGAGTGAGCTTAGTCATTCATTATGTTGATTTCTAATTATTCTGAGTACTAAAAATTGAATTTAGGAAAAGAGTAGTGGATTTTCTGTTTCTACTAATTTTTGTTAAATTTTATCACCGTTATCTTCACTTATTTGCAGCTAATGTATTCTTTTCACAATATTTAATATCTTTTATTGTGTCAAATTCTAATGTCCAGTGTCAGTAGAGGAATGTTAGTTTCTGTTTAAAAATAAATAAAATCACTTAGTCTACACTTTCAGTTTAAGAAATAACATGGAAGCACCAAGTCACACATACAAGGAAATAAATCTTAAAAATCCCAATCACCAATTTTAGTGGCACTATTTTTCCTTTGGGTGGTAAGGCTTGATTCATGAGCTCTGAGTTAGACTGACTGCAGTTGTCTGGTACCCTTAGGATGGGAGGGAAACTCTCCATGATTTGCAGCAGTAGATTCCAGATGTTGCAGTTCCAGAAAGTACTTTCTTTTCTACTGGCATGCCTCGTACTTTTTAATGTACACAGCATTAATTCATTTTTCATGGATGTCTTATCTGGCAGTTTAAGATGGTTTTCTGTACATGAGTGTTCTCACTCTAGCCATTATCTTCATGACTGCCAAAATTGGCAGTAAAATTCAGCCTCTTCTCTTACCTTATTTTGTAGAAAAATACACATTTCATTGAAATGTCAATGTTAGTCTACATTAAAAACTAAAATTTAAAAAAATCAAGTTTCTGTTTAACTGATCCAAAATCTGAAACAAATATGCCAGATAGACATAACTCGAGCCATGGGACACAGTCTCTTGGTGGGAGTTTGGTCTCTGCATCCAAAGGTGTAGGGTACTCCCACCTTCATGGCCATAAGTTCTCAAACCACCTGTATGCACTGCAGGAGCTTTGGTGGGGTGAAATCCTCCATCCTTGCTGCCCCAGAGGTGGTGGAAAGGAAGAACACTGGGGATTCACGCTAATCTTGAAGAAACTTCTTGCTGGAAGGGGAGGGAAGAAAAGAGGGCTGACAAGCTGCCAGGCTGGCTCTGCTGGAAGGGCCCAGGCCCCTGCAGGTGGAACCAGGGGAGCTGGGTCTGGGCTGAGGCTGTTGGGCTGAGCTGCACAGGGAGGCCAGGGCATTGACTGCACACAAAACGAGGTGTGGTGTGCCATGGGCTCCTGCTGTGACACTGGAGAAGCCACTTTGTGCCTCTGCACCAGTTCCTCATCATTTTTTGTTCCTTTAAGTGTCAAATGCTGTTTGACAGGGACTGCCTCACAATATTTTTTTTCTTCCCAGTAAAACACAGTCCGGATCTCAGCTGAGACACTTAAGAGCTACTAATATTACAAATATACCATTGTTGTATATCCCCTCTTGTTAATCTCACTTTAGATTAAAATGTCTGTGCGATAGTTTAAATTATGGAGCATGTGTTTCTTAGCATATTAATGAGAAGAAAGTCACTAAAAGATCTGCATGACAAGTGGGAATGTGATTTGCCTTTCACTTAACAAATTACTTTCTTTTTAATGGAGTAGAACTGGCTAAAATTTTCCACTGAGAAATATTTTTTTCCTCAAAATACTGTGGTTTTGTTTGATACGCAGGAAACCGTTATTACTGGTTAAAAAGAAAACCCCAGAGTTAAGGTTTGGCATAGAACATGCTGAGCCTTCTGCAATTTTAAGAGTAATTTTATTTCTGTGGTATCAAAAATACAAATCAAAACAAGGTGAGTATTTTCATTTGGATGCTTAAACTATTGATCCACAACAAAAATGATGACTCTAAATCTCTTTAAACTTCTCACAGGAAAACCAAAAAACTTGGATTTCTTCATCCCTTACACAGATGAGAACCACATTGCTTTTCCAAATCACTCTGGTGTTACTTGGTTAAATCCATAGTGACTAGATTTGAGGTGTATGTAATTTGAAGATAAGAACTTCAGTGGCACGATGTAATCTAAGATGGATTTTTGCAGAAACCTATGCTGGGAATTTGAATCTGCATGCTGGGAGACCTGGAGCACAGGAGAGCATCCTGTGCGGGAATGTGGTCCAGCTGTGTTATACCCTCTGTCCAGCTCCAAGGGGCTCAAAAGGGATTTTTGTTTTATATTTTCATTTGCATAGAGTCTATTTTTCTTTTCAGAAGTTTAGGAGGGACTGAAATAGATTATTTTATTTCACAAAGTTGTGTTTTAAAACAAAGCTGTGCTAGTCCCTGGTGAGACCAGAACAATATACACAGTGCGTGGTGTTGAGTGAGGCAGCTGGCTCCTGCTCTGACTGCTGGAGAGATATGTCAGGATTAATCCAGTATGTTCTCATTCAGTTGCTACAGTTTTAGGTTCTTCATAGTGTATTATACTGGACCAGGCTGTAACTCATTCAACTAAAGTTGATGTTAAGCGTTGTGCCTATACAGCTTCCAACTTTTCATGTTGAATTGGCACATTTTTTTTCAGAGGAAAATGTCTTAGCTTTACACAGCAGTAGTTTTCTTGGAGGAAATGAGCTAAGGTAGAGAAAATTGTCCTATACTAGAATCATAGAATAGTTAGGGTTGGAAGGGAAATTAAAGATCATCTAGTTCTAGTACTTGGGTTGAAGTATACAACATAGTGATGCAAAGGGAGAGAGAAAATTATCTGTGGTCTGAAATATCCAGCAGATAGGCAGTTGTGACTCAGTAAGGGTTTTAAAAATGCAGTAAAACGCACAGACCAGCAAGAATCCATCTCACCCTGTTTATAATGGAAAATTGAAGAAGGGATACCACATTCAGTGCCATGTGGGATGATGAATTCTGTGTGATTAAGGTCTCTGGTAGTACCATGCTCACAGTAGGATCTCCTTTGTCTTCTCTTCGTGTTTGTTTGAGGATTTAAGTGTAGGTGAAAATATTGCAGATTACTTATTTGCAGATTAGAAAGGGAAGAAGTTTGTCTTACTATTGTCACTTAAAGCTGTTAGAGCAAATAAATGTGTCAGGATGCAGGAGCAGTGTCAGATCCACCGTGCACAAAAGGTAAACACAAGCTTGCTTTCCCCTGGTCTTGTATTAAATCCCTTCTGAGAGGCTTCAGGAAGGACAATAAGGGCAAATGGCTGAGCAATGTTAGTGTTCTGAACCTGGGATCCAAGGCACTGATGATTCCAAGGGCTGGAAATTTTCTTTTCATTCTGTTTTGTCCAAGAAGAGACTTTATTGACAGAGATTTGTTGATGCTGACTTTTGCTCATTTCATTGTTTTAAGGGAACATTGTCTAGTTAAAAGCTGGAAGACTCAGTTGTCTTACAATTGCAAGCCCCTTCAAACACCAAGTAGACTCTGCTCTCTGTATGCAGGGCAGATGTTCCACCAAAATTTTGAACTTTCAAACTCCGGGTACACTTTTCAATAAAAGTTTGCTTTAGCAACTCTTCCATCAGTCACTATTTCAGCCTGTTTACAGGTGTGCTATAGTCCAGGTATCCAGTGACAAATCCATGACTGTTGGCTTTCTGGCAGCAGTGCTCTTTGCCTTATAACTTGGACATTCGTGTGCAGGGGACTAGTTTCTGTGTCCTGGAAAGAAGAACCCTTTCTTTCTCTCACCTGGGCACCTTCTCTCAGTAAACACTGACCATAAAGAAAAAGCAGATCTTTTGGCACTTGGAAATCAGTTTCTCCATTCAAACCCAGTTTTCCTTTCCCTTCTTTTCATTGCAGGTTGATAAAGTGTGTGGACAGCCCAAACAACAAGAAGGGAACCTGTCATCAAACAATATACTGCCAGTGAAAGAAGCGACTGAAACCCAGACATTTGTGATGGCTCACCCTAGTCTGAACAATAAAAGAAGGTAACCCTAAGCAACAGTTACTTTGAAATAAATTCTCTGCCTCACAATGTTTTAATGGTTCCTTGCACATAGTGTTTAAGCCAGAGACACGGTTCTGTCACCTTGTCTGTGTGCTGTTCGGCCATTGCCATCACCGGTAGTTACACAGCTGTCTTTGTGTTTATTACGTTGAAGATCTCTCCAAGAAAAGCTTTTTACAGGCCAGACTTGATGTCATTATGTAGCACCAAGGTGTTCATTATTTCCAGAAATTTTCAGTGAAAATGATGAAAGCTATTCCTCAACAAGGTCTGAGTAATTTCCAAAGTTGACTATAAATTACTTAAAATACAGCTGCCCAGATCTTTAAGGACTTGAGCTTATCCAGGGGCAGAGGTAGGAAGGAGGAAGAAGTGAAAAGGAAAGATTAATTACACTGACGTCAGTCCCTCATTTCACAGGACTGGGGAGGAGTAATAAGATCTCTTGCAATCTCCTTGATTTGTTACATAACAGAGTAAGAGTGCAGGCATTTATGTTTGAGCTTGTTGTGTCCATTTTGGCTTCTGTTCTTCAGCTGTGTGCCAGTTGAGACACTAGACAGCTGAATTACTGCCACTGGCCCTGGCACAAGTGTCTCTGCTCCCAAATCTCCTCGTCTTTCTTTTACTTTCCCTCGTGTAGCTCCTGGATAGGTTTCCTGAAAATCATGACTGGGGAGGGAAGGATGTCTTTGCAATCCCACTCATAATACATGATTAGATGTCAGAGCTAACTGACCATAAAATTACAGTGACATATTTCTGGCTAACATGTTCTCTGTAACACCAGCATTAATCTGGAACAACTTCAGCAAAGTGAGTGGAATCATGCTGGGCTTATGCCTCTATCTGAGAACAGTATCTAATCTGCCCAGGGAGTCCGTGTGTATCTCTGTATGTTGGATGGGTGTAGGCAGGCAGCAATATTAAAATTTCTATAGCCTGGATTCTGGAGTTTAAGTTGTGAAGATGAGATTTTTATCCATTTCTGTTTTAATTCTTATCTAGGCTTGCATGAATGAAACAAATCCTGCTTTAAAAGGTAAACATAATAGCAGCAAGCTAAGTTTTTTGTGTGATAGTGATTTTTTTCCCTTTCTAATTTTAAACCAAAACACAACAGTTTGTGCTAGTGCTTGGAGCTAAGCAATTTTTGCCATGCAAATCGGAGGAAAGACCATTAAGGAAATTAAATTAATAAATTTAGCAGTAATAATTCAAAGAACAATTGTAGTATAATTCATAGAATCATAGAATGGTTCGGGCTGGAAAGAACCTTAGAAATCATCAAGTTCCAAGTGTCTTCCATGGGCAGGGACACCCTCTACTAGCCCAGGTTGCTCAAAGCCTCATCCAGCCTGGCCTTGAACACCTCCAGGGATGGGGCATCCACAGCTTCTCCGGGCAACCTGGGCCACTGCCTCACCACCCTCACAGGAAAAGATTTCTTCCTGATATTTAAATCTCCCCTCTTTAAGTTTAAAACCATTACTCCTTGTCCACTCTCTGATCAAGAGTGCCTTCCCATCGTTCTTGTAGGCCACCTTAAAGTGCTGGAAGGCCTCAATGAAATATCCATTTAAAATCACGGAGCCCTAAGCCATCTTCTGTAGAACTCATTGACTTACCTGGGAGTTATATACTGGCAACCAAAAAGCAGAACTACCAACCTATTAAGAGTAACCTCTTAAAAACCTGCACAATAGCAGTTCTTTCTCATTTGAGGATCTGTTCCCTCCTCTTCCCAATCATCTAGAATTATTTGGATATTGACCTTTTAAAATGTAAGATTTGTAGATGGAAAAGAAAATATACTTCTATTAAAATACTGTAAATTAGTTTCCCAAAATTGGTCTGAGCACTGAAATTTGATTTAATTTAATTTATTGAAAAAAATTTAAACTAAGACCATCCTTACGTAATTAGCATAAAATATTACTGAATTACAGTGTTGATAGGCATTGTGTAGAGCCTGTGCACCAAAAATGAATGATGGAGCCATGCCATAATTAGTAAGAAGTGGAGAATATTTTTAAATTTTCCTCAATGTTCTATAAAACACATGGCATGAAGCTTATCCTTTGCTTCTTGGAAACGATTGTGAAACAGTAAATAGAGTGAAATACGCAGTGATTGGCTACATCACTGTGGTGTTCATCATCTGTCATTTAATTGCATATGACATCAATAAAAAGCAATTTTAGGTAATAAAATTTTATAATGGATGGGTGAAATAATTCCTGCAGTGGTTGTGTAGAATGCACTTAGAGTGACAGATAACTGCTACAAGGGATCTGGATTATGAGAGTAATTATGTGACTCTTTTTTGGTGTCATTCCTTCTGGCGATTTAAAAAATGAAGAGCAGTAATGTCAGCTGTCTGTCAGTATAGGTTCAAGGTCGCACAGAGAATCAGCCAGACCAAGTCTTTCTGTTCTGTGTAGTAGACATCCCTCCAATTTATCCTTAATTCAAGGGGAACACAGAACGTGACTCCTGCCTTTTAGAATAAGGAAAGAAAAAGGGAAGGAATGAGCTAGCACTCCACAAGTAAACAGAAAAGCTGTGGCTCATTCCATAAATGTGTCAGAATATTCCCAAGCTCAAAGAGAAGAACCAGCCTGGTTAGCACATTCTGGTAGGAGAAACCCCAATAAAATGGCCTCTCATCTCTTCTGTAGTATGTGCTTAGAGATGCCCTTAAAAACCTACTGCCAAACACCTTATACGTACAGACGTATGCTTGCTCCAAAGGTATTATGTCTTTGCAAGGCGAGTTACAAAATCAAACTTCTTTTCCAAAGAGTTTGAGAACCTCTGGTTTCAGCTGTTCAGTAGAGCCAAGGCTGCTCGTGCAGTTGAGAAATGGGACTGTTAAGATGATGTCTCTGCCTTTCTTCTGGGTGTGTTTCAGTCTGGCTGGAAGCAGTCCTTCTCACCCTCTACTGTTCTGCACAGCATGGTCCTGCATGGTCCCTGAATTCACATAGCAACTGCTCCTCTTGCTCTCGTGGGTTCCTGGGAGAATTCCCATCTTTCTTGATTTTTCCTTGCATTCCATTCCTGCATATTTTTGTTATGCAACACTGTCAGGGACAATAGTGTCAGAAGCTAAAACTTGAATAAATGTTGCATGGTCTTGTAGGAAACCTTTTCCTTTGATTAAACTGAAAAGCATAGATTTGTTTTGTGGGTTTTTTTGAGTTGTTTTTTAGTTTGGTTTTTTTTTTGTTTTGTTTTGGGTTTTTGGGGGTTTTTTTGTTGTTTTTGTTTTTTGTTTTTGCATTCCACAGTCATATTCAGGGGTTAACTGAAACTGGCAGGATTGCTGCTGTAGTCATTTTTTAATGTGGAGGTTACTATAACATGTAGTAGAGATGACAAGAAAATTGAAACCATATGATGGTACAGGGAATGTACATAGCATGTACAGAACCTCAATCAGTAAATTGGAATGTTATTGCTGAATTCAGCACAAAGGAATATTCTGATCGGGGCCTGGACTCCTAGCAAAGTTGAATACCTGCCTTTTAGCATGTCTGCTGCATGTAATATTTCAAGCCACTAAACGTAGACTGATTATAGATCAGTATATAAAAACATGTTAACATTTAACAAAGAACTCTAGCCTGATATTAGGTCCTTAATTGGAGGAGGCAGGCTTTGAAATGATATTTTGTTGGGATTTCTTTGTTCTACTGTGAACTTACAGATCTTTTATGCATGTTAAAATAAAAAAAAAATGAGTTTCTTTGAGAATGAGGTTGATGGTATCTTTTATTTAAAATTAACTATTTATTGGGTCAGGCATCACATGAATTTATTAAAATTTTAGTATTAAAGTACAAAACAGGTTATTAATGCCAGATGCAAATTAACTTACTGTGGAAACAAATCAGACATTTCTGACTGACTTGCTAAAGCACAAGTTTCAGCAGGTCCAGATTTTCCATGTTACAAATTCTCATTTCCTTCTTTGACTGGTTCTGTTGAAATCACTGCTCCAGTCATAGCAAGTGACGCTCACCTGGTGATCAGTGCAGGTTTACCCTCCCCTGTGGCCACCCCTGCCATTATCTGCCAGCAAGTATGATGGCAAAGCCGCCGTTGTCTGGGTGTCCTCAGAGCTGCTGAAGGCAGTGCTTGCTCTCTCTAGTAAGAGTTAACTGGATTTGCAAGTCCATTGAACCTGTTTGCAGGGATGCATTGCTCCAGCTGTTGCCATTACTTGATACATGAGAGTACAGGTGTAGGAAAGAGCAGAATGTGGTACCAAATAATGTAAGTGCAAAATTGCATCATGATGTTAATTAAGGGACATCAGAATAAGGGTGCCACAAAATGCATTTGCACTAAGTAGCTACTAGGGTAATTTCTACAGTTTTTTGTCCAATATAACCTTAAAGCCTGTCTCTGCTATTTTGAAAAGTTGTTGGTTTTGGTTTTTTGTTTGTTTTCAGTGGTGCAATCTGACCAGAACTGAACAGCAAAAAATATCTGTATTTAAATTTATAATAGATAGCAAATTGCCCATTGTACCAGAAAATGAATGCTACTTGTTCGTATCCCCCTTCCCATGGTTCTCATTCTAAATTGTTTGCCATTGTTTTTTTGTATAGTTTCATATATTTACAGCTCTTGCATTTGGTATCAGTTATAGTTAAAGTACCACTGGATTTATTTTCAGCTTTTTGCTGTATGTGCTGCATTTGTAATTGTGCTTTTATTTGAAAATGCTTGGGAGAAACAATCTCAGTTGGTTTTTTGGTTTTGTGTGGTTTTTGTTTTTGTTTTTGTTTTTTTTGCGGTGTTGCATTGACATTTTTAATTGCATCTATACTTCAGAAAAATCTCATGACAATTTTCCTCCTTATTTGATTTCTTATATTATCTTATGCATGTGCTCAATGACCTTTCTTTCAAATAATTTTTACTTTTCTCTTTTGTTTCTCATTTATTTTCCTCATTTGCCTGAATTCCTGCTTCTCCCCTACTCCCCAACCTCTCCTGACTGATGCTTGCTCTCCCCGGCCTATTCCAGTTCTCTGCCTCTGAAAGCTTCAAAGAATGACAAATCAAGAAGTTTGAAAAAAATCTCTCGGTAAGAATGAAAACAAGATGACATACTTTGTTGTCTCTACACTTAGCTCATCTCCATTGTAAGCTGCTGTTTCAGCTGTAATCTAGGAATTGGCATACTTTCGATTACTGCTTTTATACTGTAGGGCACTGGGAAACTGTACATTTTCTACCTAGTAGTGAAAAGTAACTATTTTCACTTGTTAAGATTGAGAGCTGGCAACAGAATTCTACTTTTGCTAAGATGCTACTTTGAAGCCAGAGCCCCAGTCTGCTGAAAATGCACAGGAGTTTAAGCCTCTTGGGGTAAGCTAAGACAAGCTTTAGACTCGTAAAAGGGTGCTCTTTTCCTTTTTCAAAGAAAACTCCATTTTAGAACTTGCAAAATCTTTAGCATCTGTGTCACCTTTTGTAGTTGTTACTCTTGGGCTGTTCTGTCTTTTACTGTGTAAATGCTTAGAGCTCATAATCATCAGTTAGTGGTCAAGAGACAGAAATACCAATTCCCTCATTGTGAGCTGTCAAATTCCTGCTGCTTTCTTGGCTTAAAATGACAACTTTCCTGCAATGTTAGGGTAAAGTTTGTTCTGTAGGATCATCTGATAACTAACTTGTCTTGAGCAGGATTTCGCCACACGTAAGATAAATCAGATGGTTAAACACCTTTGAGAAAGCATAAAGACAGCTGTGGGGAGAGATGACCACTGCCTAAACCTTGCAGGGGTAGACACCTAGCAGTGGACTTGGATATTGTTTAAAGCACCTGTTGCTCCCAAAATAATAATAAATCCTCACTGCTTCTGTGCAAAGCTCCATCCAGCCGTATCCCCAGGTACTTTCAGTGCAGTGACCCCTTACAGCCCAGCAGGCAAAAAGATTATATACCAGAATGAGTCCTTTGGCCTTCCCTGCGGGGCTGGTGAGGGACTTGACTTCTGAGACAAGCAGAGAGCTCTGTGATAGCTCTAGCTTGGTTTTTGTTCTCAGTATCTTTAACATCTTATACCAAAGAGGAGATTCTAAAGCTATGGAGATAGGGTAATTTCTCATTCTGAAATACTCTAAATCATGTCCTGAATTTACACTTGTTTTGCTACAGTTTATTTTTATGGCTACCTCAGCCAGACATATATTATAGATATAACTAAATTATAAAAGATGCAGTGGTTTGCCCACAAGGCATTTTTCCATACACAGATGATTAGAAAAGGACTGTTTGTACTGGCCAGGAGTTTTGGTTATTTGCCAGAGCAGCAGGCGCAGCCTCCTCTTAACAGGTGTGAGGTGCCAGACATGATGAGACAAAAATTTCTTTCTAATAAGGATGTGATGTGGATAGTGATGATGGGGAGGAATTGACCCCACCACATCTCAAGGAGATGACTTTACTGTTGTTGCATGTGAGGAGTACTTACAGTGTATTTCTGGTTTTGTGATGTGATATAAGCTTTATGAAGCCTTTTCCACCCAGGAGGTTGTTGGCAGTGTTCTTATTGATCTCAGACATGTGCACATGTACATGGAGAAGTAGTCACTTCCAGTAACAGAAAAAAAGCCCACTCCTTTGATGATGTTTTCTCATTAGTTTTTACTCTGTATATACAGAGATAGTTGGTGTAGACTTTTTTCAAATACTGTGTGAGATGTGTTAACGTAATTTGTTAAAACCATCCTTTGTATGTAATTATGTTTATTAACACTGGACTAGGTAAGACTGGATGAGAAATACACTAGAAATAGAAATTGGATGACTTAATTTCTGTAAGGGTTTGCTAAACTCTTAGCCTTGTGGAGAGCTGACAGGGGGCTTAAACCATAAGTGTACTGTTCTGTTGTTAAATGTCTTCTTCCTACCTTACAGAGAGTTCATCAATTACATGAAGCGATCCCGCACCTTTTATGCCTCTATAGCAGAAAGGCTGTGTGATGGAGACCTGGTGATGAGAGACAGCTCAACCTGCTGGAATGGAGAAGATGTTGTAGAAAGGTAAAGTTACAAGTAAAGGTTTTCCCTAACAGTGAAGAAGGTGGCTTTGCATTCTTTTGATGGTTCAGAAGCATTCCGAGACATTGCAGTCATCATCAAGTGTCTCCTTCATAGTGAACTTGATGCTTAATTGAACAAGGGTTTTGCTAAAATAAAAGGTTGTTAATGCTGAGTTTTAGGTATCTGTATTAAATATAGTGGAACAGTTTCTTGAAGGGGCTGCTTTGAAGAGTCTCTCTCTTTCACTGTAGAGGAACATCTCTTTGTCTGTAGAGAGGTCTTATCCTCTAAAACTAACTTAGCAAGCAGTAGGTCTCTTCCAGTCTGCTCTTTATAGGCTCATTAGTACAGAGCTGAATGTCATGTTTGGCCATAATTACAAAACATTTATCTCTTCCTGCAAAGGCGTCAAAAAATAGTGACCAGACCATTGTGTTATTAAAGGATTTCCCTGCTATTTCTTTTCAAAGTTTCTGACATAGCACTTTGAGTAACAACTGTTCTTGGAATTGCCCAGCATCCTTACCAGAGCATGTTCTGCAGGAATTTTTATAGAGAAACAATTAATAAATGCACTGTTCCATGTGGATAGAGCTGCTAGAAGCTCTGTAGAGTTAAAAGATACTTCTAGTTTGTCAGCTAAATTTTTCCCTCTGTATTTTATCACAGTCTTTCCCATTACCCTTTAGAATCCAAACTGGAAAATACACTTGCACTCTTTGTGAGCTAAAATTTTGCTGTCACTTCTCTTACTGTGTATAACATGAGGCAACATTGCCCTGAGGTTAAAAAGAGATATTCAGAATACAACTGTATGTGTTGCTATCAGTGTCAAAGTATACATCAGTTTTTGCAGTGAGATCTGTTTGGAAGTGTGCCAGTGAATGTTCTCCAAAAATGTCTTTTTGTTGAAACACATTCTGTGGGATTGTGTTGGCTTTTACGATGGTTCTTTTTGAAGTGTGTTTTGTTGTCTGTAGGAGTTCTATGAAGATAAGTTTCTATCATTCTGTTTTCTTGCTTTAAAACAATTTTCAGGATTGAAAATTATTTTGTAGCAAATTATGGAATAATTTCAGTGAGGGAACAGAGATTTTACAATTACAGGCTGTCCCATTAAAGGAAGTTCCGACTCCCTCAGCTCTGCTTAGATTTCTCATGTGTAATTAACTTCAGCTAAATTACATCTGAGATATTCAGAGATAAATAAATGTCTAGTACATTCAAAGATATTGGCATTACAAATTAATTGTAGAAGCATATATTTGAAGATTTTGGTAACAATGCAGTATTCTAAATATTAATGTATAATGATTGTAATACTGAGTGAAGTTTTTACTATAGAAGTCATAGAGAGGAAGTGGGGAGAATATCAGTATTTCTAATTGATATTTCCATTCCAGAGTTCCTTTTGCTGGTAACATGTTGCTGGATACATAGTTAACTTTTAGAACAAACAGCTTTCTGGCCAAAAGAAAAACAGGAAAAGCAAAACCGTGAAAAATGTTTTCTATATCAACTGTCTGAACAGAAAATTAAATAAAAATTTAGGTTTAATTTTTATCTTATTTTGCTTTAAAAAAATAAAAAAGCTGCTTAAATTGCTTATGTGCATGCTTTAGAAAGGCACGAAAGGGAAAGCTGTTGGTTTTTTCCTTTGCCAGTCTGTAACTTTCCCAGAGCTGGAGACCTGTGTAAAAGTTTCAGGTTTGAAAAGGGCAGGAAGCTGGGAAAAGATTAACAAGACCCCTCATATTTTGAATTAAAAAGGAAAAAAACCCAAAAAACCCTACACCCCACCAACAAGATCAACAACAAAAAAACCCACCACCAAACCCTGAAAAGAGGAGACTTCCCAGACAGCCTTCACAGCAGCACAAGCATGGCACCTTCTGGCAAATTTTACTCCTTTCGTCATCTGTTTTACAGGCTGGACTTACTACCAGTTCTCTCCACGTAATAAACCTGTCCTGGTGATGCCTGAAGATGCATTTCCATTTGCTCTTTCTCCTTTCCCAAGAGACCAGAGGATTAAGTATCAGCAGTAGTAAACAGCTCTAAACTCAAAATAGAGCCTTGTTCTTAACTCAGTATCAGAAAATAGATCTCCCCAATTAATCTGGTGGATCTCTTGTGAACCCGAGTTTAAGATTACTCAGGCTGTGGGATTGGGAAAAATTGCAGTTCCAGTTTCCTCGATGCTTCTTGCATTTCATGATGCTATTTGCAAGCTGAGTGATATTTATGCTGCATGCTAATTGACATTCAAGCTCTTTAGGAAAAACAAACTCAACCTTTAAAAACAATTTGACACACAAATGCAGCCTGAAACAATACAAAATTATTACTTAGAAAAGGGGGGGTTGTGTGTTCAGTTAGTAGAGAAGGTACTTGAGGTCTGTCAGAGGATCTGATAAACAAGATTCTCATTGTACTTTTTTATTTTATTATAATTCTCTGGATTGGGTTTTATCATGTTTAAATCAATGTACTAGCAGAAAAAAACCAAACAAACA
>VZTO01014481.1:5191-82487 GCA_013400615.1 Syrrhaptes paradoxus | reverse complement strand
CGAAAATAATACAAAAAAGAAAAACGAAAAGGGTTTTTTTTGGCTAAAATATCTAGTTAGTTCATCCCTCTTTATTTAGATTGCCATCACCTAAACCTTATGACAATTTGGAAGTATGTCAGCTATTGCACATTTTCTGTGCAAACCTTTAGATGACTTATTCACAATCCATAAAATTATAATGACTCTTAAGAATGCGGACTCCTTTCTCCTCCTCTTTGCATTAGATAACTACTTCTTAGTACCAAAACCATATTTTCAACACTTCAGTTAATGACCTGGTTGCTGACGTCAAGGTTAGTTACCTTTTACATTGTCCTACTTCTTTCTCCAATACATTTACAAGCCAAAGCTACCACTTTATGATCGTTAATAACACTTACAACTATGCAAACTAACATAATTACAATAAAATCTTATGCTTCAGGGCATAAATTGATAATCTGCGGGAGTCAGGAAGGAACTTTTCTTCTATCGTTATGACATTAAACAACGGACAGGTGCTTTATGGTGGCTTTTGCTATTATTTGAAGCATCAAGTACAAGCTGCTTATGGAAGCAGAATGCCAGTGTAGGTTCAAAAATTGCAATAATCCAACATTACCTCTTTTATATTCTCATCTCACCCATTATGTCTCTTATTGTGACAAATAATATTGATATCACAATGAACATATAGGTAATTTTTATTTAGTAGTTTATTTGCCAAAAGAGCATTCCTTGGTGTTTCCACCAGTCATTTGGCAAGATATTTTTGTTTTTATAAGTAAAAGCCCTGTGATTTATTCTGGAAGCAAATCTCAAAATGGAAAAGTTGTTGGGAATTAATGAAAGTAACTAAGTGCACATTATGTCAAACCAACCCCCCAAAATGTGCTCCAAAACCATGTTTCCCTATAGACCATTTCCCTTAGTACAGAGGAAAAGAAGGAGCAAGAAACAAAACAAAATAATTCAATGAAAATAATGGAAAATTGACTACAGAAACCATAATAAAATGAGAGAGCAATACAGTAAATACACCCCAGATGAACCTTTTCAGTTCCTCGGATAGTCTGTTTCCAGTGAGGATTGGGTATTCATTAATTCTTTTTATACTAAAAGAAATCCTAAATGTCGATACTGGGGAAGGCAAAACAAAACAAAACACTTTTATCAATTTTAATTTATAAATTACTTGATTTGCATTCTTTCTGTGTTTGTTATCCTACAATGTTACTCCACAGTTTTGCCAGATGATCAGTGAAATCAAGAACTGAGTTCAAATAGTTAGATTTTCCTCTTAGAACTATATTATTGAATCCCCAGCCAGAGCTTTTCAAACCACTAACTACATACTGCTGTTACCCTTGGTAGTTAACCCTCCCCACCTCTCTCCCTTGGGATAAATGCCTAAATTGTGTCTATCAACTACAGAGGAATAGAGGGAGATTAAAATCACTAGGCCACAGTTAGCCTTTGGGAATATTTCTTCAGCTTCTTAATTTTATTGTTAAACCCAGGTGAGGTGAATTCTATGCTGTATATGAAGCAAGGAAAACTTTGTTATTAGAAAATGCAACACACCGTTATCGCAAGTGGATCCATAATAAACAAAACAGTCGTAGTATCTTGGAGAGGGAGAAGATCAGGAAACGCTTACCTGGGTTCCCCAGCAGCTGGCATGAATATCAGTAGATAGACAGTCCAGTACCAGACCATTTACCTCTCTCCCACCCAGAAAATTCTTTTCATATCACACTTTGGTGTTCAGTTCCCAAATGAGGAATGTATTCAGCCAGCCTGTCTCAGGTCTCTTGGGAAATGTTACTAGTGCCATCATTCTCTGTCTTCAATGTGTTATAATTTCAATTTCATGCAATGCTTGAAAGAAAAGGAATAATGAGAGTTTGCTTTATTTCACTGACCTATCTAAGCACCCAGATCCCAAATTTCTGTGATAGATTAGCTGTATCATTGTTATCAAGGTTATCTCTAATAGCCCTTTCCACTGCTTTTTTTTTTTTTTCCTTCACATCAGGCTGCCTACATTGAAAAATCTGAGTTCACAAAAACTAATAGTGTTTTTGAAAGTGAGAGGAATTCCTAGTCAAAAACCTGCATAAATGAAGCTCCCTTAACAGCCCTATTTTATGTTCCTCTCACATAAAGAGAGGACAGAGGTTTCTTTCTCTCTGAAGCTCTGTTCATCTGTGTTCTTCGTAAAACTGATTGGACAAACAAAACCGTCTGGGCCATTGTTCCAGTGGACCCACAGATGGTAGTAGTCTTTCTTGTTCTTTAAAACTTGAGAACACATATGCGGTTAATTCACAGACTTGTACACTCAAATATCCATACTAGATATAGTCAAATCAAGAAATAGCTATAATGTTATGAGACCTCTATAATTAGTTTATTTATTTATAAATAAATTTATTTATAAAACCCTGTTTGCAATGATTCTATGAAGATAAAAAACACTTTTTGTTTTTACAGGGTCTGCTATGGATATTTTTAGGCTGTGTTCTATATGAAGGGGGTGTGTATATGTACAAAACACTCAGATTAGGCTGGCAGGTCTAGATTTTCACTGAATCTAAATCAGTTCACTTGCTCTGAATTTACTCTGCTTGAAGTTGGAGCAGGATCCTAATTCACTTTTCACAACTAAACTGCAAACAAATCTGAACAGACTCTAAGTTCAGGACCAGTCTTTGTGGCTTAGGCATATCATTGCTTTAAAAAAAGAGCAGAAATCATCCTCAGAAAACAGAACACAGAAACACAGTATCTGTGAGAGTTGCTCATTCCTAGAAGAAATATTTTCTATTAAACAATCCCTTCAGAATAAAATCTGGAAGACTGAATGAAAATAAACATAAGGTTTCTCTTTTGCATGCTGTTTAATTACCTCTGCTTCAAGCCAGAAGAATTCACTATTCCCTTTAGGACGTGATCTGCAATGCGAGCTATGCTAATCCAAGAAGGCTTCTAGTGCAGCTCTTTAAGGCATGACTAAAGAAATGTTTTCTGAATTCAGAAAACCTGAGATGGAAACCATACAGAGCCGGAACCTCTAGAGGTTTAATGATGAGTTTATTTGGTTAGGAGGAATTGCTGCCCACTTTACATTTTCATTTACTAGTGTTTCTTTAAGTCAAAGACTTGAATGCAGCAACACAAGTCCAGCTTGAGAAAACTGCACAACTCTTTCATCTATCAAATTCATAAAGATGCTTATAGATTTGTCATTACATTCATATATTTTTACAACATTTATTGCTACATAGATGTCCCATCTGTTTTTAGTCCCAGTGAACACTAATAGCACCTTACATCTGGAACTCTGACAAATTCAGAGGTCAAATAGTTCCCCAGAAAGGTTCCCCCACTGCAAAGAAAAATGAGAATAAATATAATGCTGCAAATGGCTGAGCTATAGCTCAGCTGGAAAACACAGTCGGTCTTCTTTTGGGATTACAAAACACTTCTCTGCCAAAGACAAGAGCTGGAAAACAGTAATTGTTATAGAAATGAAGATACATGTTGTGCATTGGGGTTTTGATATGAATACTTCAAGAAGAACTAAAAAGTGACTGAAACCAAGTCTTTGCAATAACAAATCATATTAGTAGAAAGTTTCTAATGTACAGATGTAAAATCTTTTGAAATTCATTGAGAGAAAAAATAAATGGAGGGTAAAGGTTTAAAGACATTTTGGCAAAACCAAAATACTATTACAAGCAACTTATAAAAGTGCAAATGAGTATGCATCAATAAAAAAACATTCAGAAGAAAAATTATCCCATCCAGCTGAAGTAAAAAATGAAAAATGTCATTTCCAACATAACATGGCTGCAATAGAATATGCAGCAAATATTCTATAGAAAAATATTTTCAATTCAACACAGTTGTTCATTTGTGTATTGCAATCTGTTGCTAGTTGAAATAACCCATGCCTGGGAGCTGGTCCAGTGAGTTTCCACACATTAGTACACTAACAGCAGTACAATCAAGTAATGAAATGCAGTCTTCTGGACTTAGCATAACAGACTGGGGAAGCATAGAAGGACCCAGCTGTCAGTGTAATATTAATAATCAAGATATTTTGTTTGTTTTTACACTAGTACATACTTTCTATTTTGTAGGAGTCTTGTGGTCATGTAATAGGCATCATCATTTAATGCTAGAATTGTATTAAGTTCTTCTAATGTTGCTGTCACTGTTCTCAATCTCTGTATATTGCAGAGGGAAACAGAAGAATAAGGAGTTATTCTTGTTCTGTGTAGTATTCTCTAGAACACAAAGAGATTCCTCAGTGCTACCTTATTACAAATTATTATTATTATTCTTAAACAGAAAATTGAGTTGATATCAGATCTCTTTTTATGTCCTCTATAAATTTATATCCTACAAAACCAAAATGTAATTAACATAGGGATGTTTAGGTCTTTTGACAGTTATAATTCAAATTTAATATATATAGTTGTATTTAAATATAATATTTGGTAATCCAAGTATTTTTGCAATGTCTGAAAAAAAAATCACCAAATGTCCACCTCTGCACAGTTTTTACTTTGTTTTCTGTGGGCATGATAAACACAGGTACATTTTTTGTGTCTTTATTCAAATACTTGTATGTCCTTTGCACTAAAGGTTGATTCTATGTTAACTACAAAAGCTAAAAAGCTTTTACTAAGGAAATGAGTCTTGTGGAAAACTGTCCAACGCCAACAACTTTGCATTTTTTTTTTTTTGTAGTTTGAGGAAATAAAAATACAAAAATCTTTGTGCCAAAAGATGGATTTTTTCCTACAGAAGTCTGCAGAATGTGAAGGCAATAGGAACTTATCATTCTACCTTCTTCAGATATCAGAGGTACATTTTAAAACAAAGTTTTTGACACTCTAATATCACTGAACCTTCACCTTTCTGTAAATGGGTGTCTTTAATAGGTATATTGAAATAATTCTAAGTCAATAAAAGGACTCTTGTTTTCTTCAGTGACTTTGGATCAGACTCAAACCATTTGTTTCTACTATTTATTTTTTTCTCTCATTTTGCTTATTCAGTTTAACTACCGAACATGATTTATTTCAGCTAACATTAGCCTTTAAAGGTGTTAAGTATTTCGGATGCCACTACAGTCAATTAAGACATCTGTCTGGGATATATATCTCCAAATGATTAGACGTGTTTTTCTCTCTCCCATAAATACTGATTAAGCTTAGATAAGTATACGTTGTTAGATATGTGACAACTAAAAGTGTATTAAATTAATCCAAATCTGCCCATTTTAAGGTATTCAGATTATTAAAAAACAACATATCCAGTTTCCCTAAACATGCATTGCAAATTTAGGATCTCCTTAGTAAATTGTACACTGATTATAGCACTGAACTATTTAATGGATAATCTGATACACATGTTAAAAAACATATCTTATTATTTCTAAGGATGGTCTTTTGATTAACATGCCAGACAGAGACTAGAGCTATCTTTACACTCAGAAACAGCTCCACTGAACAGAAAGGGTCTTTTGCCGGTCTTCTGCTTTTAAAGCAGAATGTTTTAAATTAACTTCCCTTCCCTCTTCCTATTTCTTTTAAAATAGACCTCTTTACAATTCAAATCCCTGGATTGTGGTATTTTTATTAGTGCTTGTTAAATTAGAACTAATCACACTTGTTAATACATTATCATGAATACTTGTATTGACATGTCCACTGTTTTTTCAGACCTAAATTCAAAATTATGTAAAGATGTATGCATTTATTCATTAATATTAGGATAAAAGTCTCATTTTATACAATATATTTTCTGTTATTAAAGCACATAGCTAATGTACCTTAATTCTGTAAAAATACATCTTTTTGTTTGTTTGTTTGTTGTTTTTTTTTTTTACCCAGATCCATGAAAATTGATACCTTTTTTTTCTGTAATCACAGTAGCAAGTTCCAAATGATGTATGAAATTTAAAAGCCCCGGTCCAGTGTGCAGACAGAATATGGACAATGCTAGGTATCCTTACACAAGACATCCACAAGAAAGAAGAAGAAAAAAAATTACTAGAATAAGTCAGAACACTTAAAGGAACAACCAAAGCCCATTGTAGTCACAGACAGACTCTTATTAACCTCTGTAGACTTTGAATGTAGTAATTATAGATGGCTGCTTTGAAGGAGTCTCTTTTTTTCTCTTCCATCAGACTTCTTTTGAATCTTTAAAGCTAACTGCAGTCACGCAGCTCTGATACCAATGTTTCCTCATATGTTTCAAATCACCTGCAAATACTTGAAATATATAAAGTAGAAATTTAATGGAAAAAATGACAGAAACACAGAAAAGTCCTGGTTAGAAGGGAACTCTGGGATCACATGTTCATCTTTCTGTTGAAAGGAGGCATTAAGTTAGGTTATCCATGGCTCTATCAAAACAGTCTTGAATATTTCCAGTGAAGGTGATTCTACCACTCCTCTGGACAACTTATTGCAAGGTTTTGTTATTCCCACAGGAGATATTATGCTTCTTATGCCGAGATATAAGTAGAGTAGTCTAATCACACACCTTTATCTGCTTGATTTGCTCTTACAGATGCGGCCCAGGACAAGATTTGCCTTCCTTGCTGCCCTGCCACACTACTAACTGATGTTCGTCTTCATGTCCCAGGACGCACAGGGGCATTTCAGAAGACCTGTACCTTAGCCTGTATTGCCACTGCGGATTATTCCATCCCATTTCCACTTATCTTTTTAAACTTCATAGAATTATTGCTAGCCCAAACTTACAGACGACTGAGGTGATACCATGTAGTGGCTCTTCTTTCCAATGTACCTACCTCTCCTCCCTATCCGATGCTGTCTGCAGGCTTGATGAGGAGGCATTCAGCCCTGTCATCCAGATCATTTACAAATATTTTTGTATAGTATTGGACCCAATATTGATCCCTTTATAGAGGAAAAGGTTTTCTGAAAATGTTTTCTTCAGAGCATGAGGAAAAAAAGAAAGCAGAAATTATTTTATTCTGATAGAATAAAGGCCCAACACAAAATCCAGGGTCATGAAATGGGTACATCTACATCATACATTTAGTGTGTTGGAGAGGTGAGTTTGGTGAGAATTTGCTTGTATCCATTCTTGGGAGTCCTGCAGCATGCACCTGCAGGCACCACTGATACGCTCAGAACAGCTTCCCTCCCGGTGGAACGAGCACTGAAGTCACAGAGCAGGGAGTCACCTAAAGCACTCCACTTGCCATGTAGATGCAAGGTTCTCCAGCAGCACTTTCAACTAGTGTCTCCCCTCAACTAGTGACTCACCTCAAAATTTCCCATAATATTTTCTTGAGGAAGGTTAGCCCTGTTAACCTTAGGATCGCAGAGGCAGTTTAACAATTTTGGCCATATTATCAGTGAAAGCTTTCCCCTTTTTCTGTAATAATTAGAAAATTTAGACTATAAATTTTACTGTCATTGTTAGACTATTAAATGTAACTGTCATTGTACCTCAATAATAACTCTTTGGTTAGTCTGTTAAAGACTTTAATTAGACTAACAAATTTTAACTCTGCATATACAATATGTTTCTCAGTCCACATTCATTGCAATAATGGCAACACTTTAAAAGTTGAGTATATCTAGTCTTAAACCACTTTTTTCTTATTTTATTAATTTCATTTTATTCGAAACTGGCTATAACAACTGTCGGGTATTTTTTCATCTTTTTCAATTGGAACACGAAGGAACATTTTAGAAAAGACCTTGAATTGCTTTGGTGAGGCAGAGAGAATAGAATTCTTTGGGCTAGACCCATAGGGAAGGATTTATTAAACAAATAATTCCTTTAGGGTTTACCTGAATATTCAGACATCCCACCACTCACACAATTCCTGCCTAGTTGCTATATAACCCTGTAGAAGCCAAAAGCCCTATGGTCATAAAAATAAACATACTGAAATTCTCTAGGCATCTATATTTCTATTCATGGGTAGTTAGAGACACACACATTGAAGAATCTTACATTATAAATGGATGGAATGACATAAATGGATGGATACAGAACCTTCAGGAAGAACAGACCAGGAAGATGAGGAGACAGTTGCCCTTGGTGGGAGGGAACAATATGTACTCATTTGCTGATCAGAGGTAAACCTGGGGATAAATACCTCCTGTGTGGATGTACAATTTGTGGTGTTCTTTCCCCATTTCTGAATTTTTTGTAAGACTTTGTACAAGGCTTACTGTACTGTCAATTCATGGATGTTTCACTATTGAAAACTTTTTTTATCTGAATTCTTTCTGAAGCTTTTTTTTGTTTTGAAGAAAAGAAAATCTTCTGTATTTGTTTTAAACTGACTATCATACTCCAAGTTTGCAATATTTCTTCATACTTACTTTCTTGTTGCGAACTTGGAGAGTTGTATTCTTCTAAGTGCTAATCAAAAGAAAACCAAAAACTGGAAACTGAGCCCGAAAACCATATTTCCTTAACATGGCTGTCTTTTTCAGTTCAGTTTATTTTGTTGTACTTCCACTAAAGATTTGCTGTATTCTTCCACTGGAAAAAACAAAACAAAACCCCTAATTTCTATACACCTACTTCTTATCTCAAACAAATTATCTAGCAAAAATGAAAAAAAAAAGGAGGACAAAAAGTTATCTTTTTTATTTATTTGTGCGTCAAACTAAGCTCCTCTTTAAAATCTTTCCATATCTTTAACACAAAAGAATGTTTTGTACCAGTTCAGCTACGTGACTCTAACAAGAGCCAGCTGGCTGTGAAATGGGGTTACTGGAGCTTTCATCATTAAAGAGGTGGAAGCAGAAAAGCCTCTATCTTACAGTAATTTTATTTTCAATTTGAGGGTGAAGTTAGTTACCGGGAGTCCTGGACACTGTATGAGTGGCAAATGGACATTAACATTAAAAGGTTTCAACACGCAATGCTGGTAGGGCTACTGTATTCTGGTGGCTCAGTAAAAAGATTAATAACAAACTTTAAGTTGAGTCGAAATCCATTCACATAATATCTGATTCTAGCATCTGTGCATGGTTATATATAAAAGCATAAGATCTTGCTGTTTTCTTACTAGGCACTTCATAGCCCATTTATTTTAGATTTATTTTTAAGCTACACTTCTTCCAGACATGTATTTTGTTAATACCTCCTTACTGAACAATCCAATAATAGGAGGCAACTGGCTGATGTGAATAGTTTATTTTCCAGCTGACTACAGTTCTGAAGTAAGCTGCCTCTTGACATTTAATAGACTAGCACTCAAATGAAGGACTGATTGTTTATTGCATAAAACATTGTTTGATTTCTCTCCAATTATATTTTTGGTATTTTAACATTTACAATTTAACTTCAAAAACTTTTAGCACATTGTGAATTCAGAATCATGTCATGTACAATAAAGATGTGGATCTGCTCTAGATCACCGAGTACGCATTTAATTAATCTGACTACTTTTTTTGTCAGGTTGAAATATAGTTTATTAGTTTTTATTTTTTAAAAAATCTAGCTTGACAAAGGTACACAATAAACACAGAGTTCTAGGATTCCAGTTTTCAAAGACCAACTGCATCAACTTTTATTGATATAAAATGTGAGATATACAGATAGTCATCCTCAGATTTGTTTCTTATTCTTTTTTTTCTTCTTTTTTTCTTATTGCAGTCAGAGCTTGTATGTCCAGACTTCCCTATAGGGTACTATATCTTATCTATCCTGTGCTTATACTGTAAAAAAACCAACACATTAAAAAGTTAGAAAAGAGGACTGAATCAACAAACTAGAACCCTAATTTTTAAAACATGAGTAATAATTTTCAAAAAGAGATTACCAAAGTCAAATTCCTAATTTTAGGTTAATTAGATTAATAGGAATTTCTACAAGTACTTTTCAGGCACTCTTATCATCTAAACAGGTGTAAAAGAAATTACTTTATGCGGATTGTAAGACTTTCATTTTAATTTGGTTAAGATGCACAAAGTAACAATGCCTTAAGTGAGCACATACTGATTTTTGTCCCATGTACATCTTATGTGCAAGGTGTTTCATCTTCCAAAGCTAGTGGATTAATTTAGGTAACTGAGACGTTTATAACTTTTTTGTGTGCTTTTTAATTAATTATAGTTGCTTTTCCTGCCTTGGTTACAGAGAAGGCTGTGATTTGACATGGATTTCTTTTGGCCACAGTTTAAGTGGTAAGCAGCCTCCAAAGCCTCCCCACAGCCTTCCCTCTGTGCCACCAACAGTGCCAGGTGAAGGAACTAGTCTTCATGAAAATAATTTGGAGAGGAAGAAAAAAGGGAAAACAAAAAGTATTCTTAAATTGAGCCCATTCCATAATCTCCTTCTGTACAGATATCTGTATCAGTGGAAATAACTGGGGCAGGAAGTGCCAGGGTGGCTGTAAACGGCAGCAATGGAACTGGTTAAAGATATCTATGTCAAACTGTACCTTGACTGTAAAGGTTCAGCCCTTTGTGAAAGCCAACTGATTGCTTTCTTCCCTTGATATTTCAGTCTTCCAACAGAGGACTCTATACTGTAACCTTTACTTGGGCTAAGTAGTAGTTATTAACCCAAGCTTTCATACTGAAGTGCCTTTGAAGTCCATGGTAATATTTACATCAGTAAATGCCACATGGGTGTGTTCAGGATTACAGCACTGGATTCTCTTTCATTTGTTTATAAACTGCTCAGTCAAATGACACTTCTGGCAGATAAGGCCTCTTGACCTCAGGGTTTTGTTTTCATTTACTAAATACATCAGAGTAGATACATCTAGGATAAACAAAATTTTAAAAAAATCTGAAAAAGTCAATGTGTCATTCACCTTACCCAGTCAGCAGCACAAGAAATAATAAACATTAGTATTAAAAAGCAATAGCACTAGCAGTCATCAAGTAGTATAAGACATCTATTTACTTATTTTAAATAATGCATTATCTTTAGAGTGCTCCACTCAAAGGAAGGGGAATGCTCAAGAAGGGCTCCTTCAGAATCACATGAGAAAGGAGACAAGATTTACTCTAAATGAGACTTTTTAAGAATGAGACTTCTTAGGATATGGATGGTAGAAGCTTGATGAATTCAAAGGCTTTTATCATAGAATAATGAAACACTTCAAATTTTCCTAGGGCTTTTCAACTATTTTGTCTCCATGACCAGATGACAGACGAATTTAAACAGATGACTAACTTTCATTGACCTAACACTGGGAAGAAGTGCTGAATACTTAACTCTTGCAGTTACTGGTAATTTAATAGGGCTTGGTGGAAGATTTCAAAGTACTTTTCATAGCCAGTAGCTTAGCCTTACCCTTCTGCCTCATAGAATTGATTCTCTTTTTCACTCCATCTTTTTTTATAAGATAAGGGATAAAAAGTAGAGCATTATTTTTTCAAGGAATCTCTGCTCTTCTTACATGGAAAAGAAATATTCTGGACACCTTCTTACTGCTGGCCCATTCAGACTTAGCTATACTGGATATTGTTGACAATTTATGGTGAACGAATCATTCTTCAAGGTAGATTCCTGTTGCTTTAATCTGAACTGTGCTTCCTGAAGCCCTGATCAGTTATTAATCAGATTCATGTAATGATAGAAAGTGAATCTGGTATGCATCAGAGCCAATAGGAGAGGAGGGGGAGAAGGGGAGGAAAGAAATTTTGGCAAGTAGAAAAGGGCAAAGAAGAAAGAAGATGAAAGGCTGTAATCATGTGGGAAATAAACACTAAGAATAAAAGGGCAATGTTGGTATAAGTAAAATATTATTGGAAATTAGATATGAAATAAATTAATATTTTAATAAATCTGTTACTAAGCTTATTATTTAGCCTAGAAATTTAAAAGTAGTGAAAATATACTAGCAGTAATTCAGTGACAATGATGTGGTGGAAGAATATAGACGGGAAGGAACCAAGGAAGGATGAAGGAGATACAAAAATTACTTTAATGATAAACTTCAATTTACTTTAATGATAAACTTCAATTTGTTCATGAAATAACTTATAAGACTGGGTTATCTATCATAGCAGATGACTCAAGGAGCAGGAGGTCTTTCCCAGTTAAATGCTCTGATGTGATGAGTGCGGAAGAAAGGGAACATGAACAAAACATGAACAGAAAAACAAAGGTCCTATGACCGGCTTTGAAACATGTTTATGTGTCTTATTAGGTAAGCAATCACATTACACCAGACCTTCTGTTTCTGTACAAAAATAAAAATTATTAGATTAGATGAAAGAGATCACTGTCACTCTTTTTCCTACTTTAATGCAACTTAAATGAGAGAAAAAAGCTAAATTACAGTTCAAGTTGTAATTAAGGAGAAGATATGCCTTTGAATAGGTTTTAAATAATTATGGGAATCACAACACAGTTCAAAAAGAATATGAGTGAAAATTGCAGTGAATTTCATAAGCTTTTTAATAAGATTTTGAAAAATGTTATATTTTTTGGCATATTTGGAATAAGCTTTTATTATTTTATTTTACTACCATCACAGGATGCATAATACTCCTGTAATGCTTTTATATAGCATGGATGTTTAGATTACTTGCAAGGCCCATACATGTAACAAATCAAAAGTACTCACCGTACAGAGCCTGAGTTCATGACTTTGGGGACAAGGATTTAACTCTTACACATATCTGTCAGGAAATCTTGTTGCACATTTCCATGGATCCTTTCTCTTTCATTTCAATTTAGAACCATTTTGCTTTGAAAATTAAATGGAAATATTTTCTTCCTTTTTTTTTTTTTTTGAGTAGTGACAAAAAGTCTCTGCCTGCTTCTGATACACACATAAGTTACATCTTTCTCATAAAAGTATCACCAACAGAACA
Source organism: Syrrhaptes paradoxus (assembly GCA_013400615.1). Classification (NCBI taxonomy): domain Eukaryota; kingdom Metazoa; phylum Chordata; class Aves; order Pterocliformes; family Pteroclidae; genus Syrrhaptes; species Syrrhaptes paradoxus. Next base: position 69,648 of record VZTO01014481.1, on the reverse strand, counting down.
AATTCAACTGCCGCATTCAATCCATTAGGAAAATAATACAATTTGTTTTGCTTTCTTTTTCTAAGCACCAGATGCCACGAACAGTTGAGTTTCTGTTTGTGCTGGAACACAACCACCAGGCTGATCCTCTAACCTGAGTATGATCCAGCTCCTCCTGAGGACAAGTGCACTGTTACAGAATACAGCAGGAAGCAAGCTAAACCGCAGAGATAACAAACAGGTATGAGGGAGGCAGAAAAACAAAACCAGGCTAGATCACAGAGGTGTTAGTTAATTAAAGAAGTGCTAAGATTTCACTGAGCCAGAGCCACCTGAGTCTCCAGCACAGGAACCCTGTGGGACAGGCAGGCAGGAGGGGGGTTTGCTGCTCTCTGGTCCTGCTGTGTGCGCTGTACTGCCAGCAGTGCCTCATGAAGTCCCCTCAGCAGTGCTCCTGCTTGATTCTTCACTGAGATGAGGCCTCTATCAGTTCTGCATCACAGGATGCAAAGGACAGTAATCTAGAATTCACTTATTTCCTTTTTGTCACTTGCAGTCTTCCCACTTCTCAGGGAGTTTGCTACGGTCCTGAGGAGACCAGTCACTCCAAATTCAGTGCAGGTCCTTTCCGCCTTCAGCTCTCGGCCTTATTCTGGATGAACACTACGAAAAGCAGTGAAATGTTCACTTTTTGTATTCAGAAAGAAAGTTAGGACTTGGGCCACTTTTAGCTCTTTAGAAATTAACTCTTATCTGAATTCAAGAGACACATGAATTCAAAAACCAATTAAGATCAATACAGGAGACCTTTCTCTCTCTGAAGCATCATAGGCAAAAATTGACAGCTAAAATTAAAAAAGTTATCAGCAGTCACCAGGGAAATCAAGAGAAGGCTTCAGAAATGTAAACAATATGCTTCCAACAACCATAAATAAATTTCTTTAGAAAGAGATTAAAATAGAGGATCCAAGTGACTTCAAGCAATATCTTAGTTTGTTTATGGGTAGTAAGTGATAAAATAGAAAAATATGATTACCATATAACTGAAAAAGATAAGTGTGGTGAGACAGATACCCTTTCTGATCTTTAAAGTGTTCTCTACTTGCATACACTACAGTAAAATAATGGAACCAATATGATGAGATGATTTATCCAAATTACTTACTGTTTCATATAATTTTTTCTTTGCTTTTTAAGATGGAAGATCTGTTAAAATGTATTGATATATTTATTCATATTAATGTATATAAATTTCATATCAAAGACCATATGAATCGGTTAAGAAGCAGTGCGATTTTCAGTATAGATTTGCTTCGTGCTTAACACCAGCAAATCACGCTGTGCTGGGAATAGGAGATATACAGTTTCCGGTGAGCTACTCTACAATGATTGATTGTACTTTTATGAAGTGAACAAAATTTACCTGCAGAGCTAATATTATTTAGCTAGTTATTTGCTTAGTATTTTTTGTTGATCGAAACTGCTCGCAGTTATTGCTGCCAATATACGAACCCATTGTTTAAACCTGAAAATCCAAACACTGTATTTCTCATCAGAATGCTATCACCAGTGTGAGTTCCTCTATACTCACTTTATGGTTGTGTCTCTTTGTTAGTTTCTTTTTTAATGAATGAACTCCACTTCTGTGTGAAGATTTTCAGAGATTCAAAATTAGAAAACATACTTCATTAGATTTCCAAGTGGACCAACTAAGTAAAAGAGTAAGATGGATTTTGATCCAGCATTAATCTTGATCATCTTGATCATATGCAAGCAAGAAATGTACAACAAAAGGCTTAAAGTTTTTATTTTGCTACTTCTGTATGTTAGTAGTTAATTAAATAACACCAGCAGCAGCTTTTGCATCCTAAACCTACTCAATGGTTGTGTAACAATGTGTTGTGTTTTAGAAAGTTATTGAAGTCTTGAAAACAAAAATACCTTCATTCACAATGCACTAGTGAGAACAGACCACAATCAGATAAATTAAGTGAAAATTCATTATATAGAAAATTCCATTCACCTTCCTATTCTTTTTCATCTCCAAACACATAATTCTACATAATTTCCTTTCAACGCAATTCACTAACAGGGTGTTTCACCTTCCACAGTATTCCATATATCACCACAGCAGTACTTTATAGCAGGCAGCATCATTATATTGTTTGCAGATAAAGAGATAAATAATTATTTGAAAGTCAGAAAAGAGGTCCATGACAATAAAGACTTTGAAATTTGGTGTCCCAAATGCTACACTTCCATTAGGTAAGACTTTGTAAGTTGAAAGCAAAACTTTCATCCAGTTGTCTAAAATGATAATGTCTTTTCAATTCAACAGTATGCCCAAAAACGCAGAAATTATACCAGAGCTTAATTTGCTTGTCGACCTATGAAAAAAATGCATCAAGACTAGTATTTTAATTTTAAAGGAAGACCTATTTCTCTCTTTCATAATTTTTAATATTGTGTTCTGTTACTGATTGAATAGTTTTCACAGGTTATTTAAGGGCTTTCTCTGTAAAAATTCTTAAATTTTTCATGTTGGAGAAAGACATAAAAACCTGTGTGCTTAAAACTGACAAATAAGAGTTGAAACTATATTAAGAAAAATAAAAGAAAAAGAAATGCTGCTGTAAAGCGAAATGATGAAAAGAGAAGCTGTTTAAGTCATAAAACACCCAAGTTATCACCCACCTATCAAAAAGAAGAAAACCCTTCAACAAAAATAGAGATGAGAATGTGGATGTTTTAAAAGTATCTCACTTGGTGAAATTTGCCATCATGATAATCAATATAAGATACAAACTGAGTTTTATTTGTTTTCATTTAGCATTGAATAACCATTGAAAAGCAGATGTGAAAATACAATCTGAAAAACAAGGTACCTGTTAAACATCAAATAACCTGCCGTAGTGCTATCATCAAGAACTATAACAGCTCGGCAGATAAAAAGAAAAGAAACAAAAAGGTGTCAAGGGATAGAAATGAGACATAAGACAGCCTGGAGATTTTGATAACAATGAAACACTGCAGAACAAACAAACCCAGTACACCATTCCAGGAGCAAGGGTCAAAGAAAGGAAGGAGTATTTCCAAATGAAAGAGGGAAAGTTTGTATGTGTTACACCACAACATGGCTTATAAAATACAACAATAGCTGTAGACAGTTATACCAACAGGACTTAGCCCAGTTCAAGTGTTGAATCTCACTTCCTTTTTTTTTTTCATTCTGTAAAGATCATAATTATTAAAAATCCAAGTTTTGAATGCTAGGCCATTATAGACAGGGAATAGCTAAACTCAGATATGCAGACAGACCTACCTTAATCAGCATTCAAACTGTTGTACATTCTGTAACCTCTTTGTAGATAAATAAAAGTGGTATATGAGAGCCGTCTATCTGGCACTCAGCTTGAAAGCTAAAGAGAAAAAAAAAAAACACACTAAAAGAGAACATACAACAAGCAACAACTCCCCTCCCACCACCTCCAATAAACAATTCAGAAAATAAAATCCCAAGCAGCCATGAAACCATTTTTTTCTGCGGTTCCTAGTAAAGCTCCCTGGTTACATAATATTTTCATGGCTTTGCCTTAGTATGGTGTTGAACTTCTTTTCTGATCTTTGTATTCCTGACCATCTGGAGCCTTCAGAGCTGCCATATTTTAGTCCTACTCCTTAGTGCACTGATTTTCATTTTGGAGTGATTACTTCTTTCTTCATCCATAAAAGAAATAGATGTTTGAAATGGTTGTATTTACACCTTACTTGAATGCCTTAACTAGACATGTATTTAATTAACTTGTAGTCATTTAAAATACATTAAACTGTGTAAATTGCATTAACCACATTACTCATCATAGTTGCTACAGATCAGAACAATCATACTAAGAGATATACAAAAATGTTAACAGGTAGACGCTCCAGGCTTCAAAGAGCTCACAGAGTGAATTCATATATCAAGGACAGGCTAAAAGAGAGCCACCCAACACACATAGGGGAAAAAAAACAAAATAAGGCTTTAAATCAATCCAGATTTTCACTCTTGTGCTGCTGTGAAAATTTCCCGTCTGTGTTGCTTGCTTTCTCCTCATTATCCATCCACCAGCTCTACGCTGTGGAGCTAGTTGTTCCCCCCCAACTTTTGGGGGAGAACTTTTATGACTTATTTAGTATTAGTTGGAACTTTTCCCAATTAACTTGCTGATTACAAAAGATGTCACTTATGACTTTTACAACTTACGGTACAATAGAAATAAGACAATTCAACCTTGGTTTAGAATAAGGCAGAGCACGACTCTACAGCTGAATTTGGAAATTAGTTTAGTTCTCTAGATGTTTAAATTCAAAGTATCAAAAACTAGGTCCTAGCAGCTGATGAATACTAATTGCTTAATTGAGAAGTAGTAATTAAGACTAAATCTTCCTTATTGAAAGTAGAATTTAGAAAGACACTGATAGATCTTTTTTGACATATTAAGCATTGAAAAAAACAGAATAATAATTTAAAAGTTCTAGTCAAATAGTTTAAAAGTTTTAGTCAAATAATTGATCAATATTTTCTTTTTCTTGTTTGAAGAAAATAATGAGTGTTGCTTTCAAAATCTTGTTATGGGCATGAAAAGAACACATCTTATTTAAGAAGCCAAGAATCTATTCTTAGTCAATTAAAATGATTCAAACACTCTGATCAAAATACAGCAGTTATAAAAATACAACAGAGCATCACATCAAATTGTCAGAGTCCAAAGTTGTCTGCCAGCAGCTTGACTCTGTTGATGTGTCTCCTCTAGATTGGTCTATGTATCCTTTTGTTCAGTAATTCCCAGTTATTCAGGTTTTTTATTGCCTTTGTTAACTTTAAAACCGATTTTACCTTGAACAGTACCAGGTGTGATTTGTGGTTTGCTACTTCTGTTTGTGGACTAGGACTTTTTAGCCCTGTAACCCAGTAAATACATGATTGACAATGTTAGTAACAGGCTGCGTAATGTCTTTGTGGGGCTTCAAGACTGAGGCTTGCAAAGTTTACTTTGTCTGAATTTGCTTCAACTTGCCTGGAACTCTGTTTTTATTTGATTTGTCTGAAACAGCAACTTTTCCAACAACTGGGGCTCTGCCTCCGTTTCATAGAATCGTAGAATCATTGCTTTTACTTATGTTTGTATAGTGTAGCTGCAGTTTCTATATAGATAGAGCTACAAGCATGGGATGGTAGGAGTCAGAACACAGGCTTCAGACCTGAGGGCTATAAACAACTCAGACATGCAGATGTGAGAGCTGTTCTCAGGATTTGTCCATGTGATGGTTTTGGATGGGACAGAATTAATTTTCTTCATAGTGGCTAGTGTAGGGCTATGTTTTGGATTTGTGCTGAAAATAGTGTTCCTCATACAGAGATGTTTTCATTATTGCTGAGCAGTGCTCACACAGAGCCAAGGCCTTTTCTGCTTCTCACCCCACCAGCAAGTGGGCTGAGGGGGGGGCACAAGAAGCTGGGAGGGGACACAGCTGGGATGCGTGTACTAGGATGTGCGTATAACAATTTTAACTGTATTATAACTGAGGTTTTTTTCCCATGATGGTAGTATACTTTATTTTCTTTTTCTGTAATAACTAAATCCAGACTAATAAAAATCTTTTGATTAGATTGTTAAGATTTCAACCTTACGAACTCTGAATTTTTGGCTGCATATATAAAGTGTCTGCCCATAATAAGATTTCAATACTAGGGATTGGATGAAATGAAAAAAACACAGGAGAGGTAGGTTAGTAAAAGGAATTGATAAGGAGAAATGAGAGAGCAGGGGTGAAGGGTGTGAGGCTTAGGTGTACTGTGAGGGTGAGATGAAGAAACAGTGAAGAGGCCTGGAAGTAGCTATGACACCAGAAAGGGATTGGTTTTAGTGCACTAAACCCCACCATGACTTCAAAATACTATAACAGGTCTGTGAAGAAGAGGGCAACATTTTTCATTCTGAACTTGCAGCCTTCAAGGGAGGATGTCACCAAGTTTCTATCTTCATAACTGCCACCTTTGGCATTCTAGGAAAACTCAACATTTACTAGCCTACTTATTATTGCTTTAGATAAAAGATTTATTTGTTGAAATATGAGCTAGTCGCAATCAAAATGAGACTGGGAGTTTAATTCTTTTAACCCCATGGTATGTAAGGTATCTTGGGCCAAGGTTTGGTTGAGGTGCATTCCTTGCATCTCTCCAAAAAAAGAAGGAATTCAAGGTAAGCAAAGTGAAATAACTAAATGGTGAGATGTGCAATCAATTAGTTCTTAGCCATACAAAACACAGTGATTCTCCGAAGGCTATGGAAAGGGTGTGGATTTATTCCAATCTGTGTATTAAAAGGATATTTGCATCATGGTAAAATCTACCTAACCGAGTGCTAGCTTTCCTGCACTTTTTAAGTGTATCTCAATATCCAAGAGAGCTCCTAGCTAACAAACTGGGAGCTGAGCCCTTCTTTTCTATTCCACTGAAGAGACACATAGTTCTCTGTAGTGATAAATCATTTCATACATACTCGGAAGAACTTCACAACCTTCTCTAACTTAATTTAAAAAAATCAATATAAAGAACCAGTTGTGGGTCCAAATACTGAAACTGATGTGTCACCAGACGAGAAAGTCAATGAAGACAAGATCCCACTAAAAGGTTCAAAGTGTTACCAATTAATATTAAAGGCTTAGGCCTGACATCATCCAGACTTACATCAGCTCTTTATCAGCTGAGGGTCTGACCATGAACTGTAAAGCAGCATGGCACCAGATTCAACCTACCTATATAATCTGAGATAGAACAACACATAAAAGTGGTCTCCTGGCTCCAGCAGGATCTTCTAAGTGAGGAAGCCATGCTCCCTCCACACCTTCCACAACAAGAACTTTTGGAGAAGTTACTTCTCTCCACTGACACACTTCTCTACCTGCATTTCCAAATGATGTATCAACTAAGAGAACCAGGCAACAGATCATATGACTAAAACAAAATACTTTATTAAGAATAGATGCCAAATACTTTTCTGAGCAGACAGGACCAGTGGAGTGAACATAAAATTCTTTCACACAGCAATCTAGTAATAATAGTACCTTGAATACTTAAAGTAAGAGAATTGAGATATTATGTCTTGCCCATCCAGAGAAGGTTTAAATCCATAGCTCTGCCTTCTGAGAGTGTCTGTACTTCCAAACTGTGGAGCAGCCTGGGGTTGAGCTCTCAGCCTTCCTGATGAAAAGGTGATACCATTTAGTAGTCAAATGCAGCATTAGTGAAGTTATACAGAGAAAAAGCAAAAGGAAGCCTGATTGCTGTATGACAAGGTCTCTACTGAAATTTAAGATCCTTCTTAAATTCTGGTCAACATTCCCAATGGCAGGCATGCATTTCACCCAATTAATTTAAACGTAAAATGCAGAAATAGCCTTTGACATAGAGTTCAGACCCACAGTCCCTCCCACCTCCTCACCCACCTAGTGAAGTGATACTGGAGCAAATAAGGCATCCTTTTTGAGAAGAGCAAAAATCCAGTTTTTTAGTCTTAATCAGATGCATGTAAATATTAAATACTAGATATAGTAATTAAATAAATAGAATAGCACAATCAAGGGCAAATTAAGAGTAGCCCATTCTAGGATTTTTTCAGCTGACACTGCTCATTGATTTGTCCAAAATTCACAAATTTAGTTGCTTAATTGTATTTTTTCATTGTTTAATCCTTTTTGTTTTGCTTGACCATAATGATAATATACATGGTTAAAAATAAAAATCATTAAAATATCATACAGGTATTATATCTTTTATTTGGATTTTTAGTTTGGGGTTTTTTTTTAATGGTCTCTGTAAATTTAAGAACTTGTTTTGGCATATGTGACTATATTTATAAAATGTCACACACTTTGTATAGAAAAGTGTTAGATTAAAGAATAGGCAACATTATGGAAAGTGAAAAATTATCTTTTTTCAGTCTAATTATCAGTTAAAGAAGCTGTAGCATGAGATGCATTTCAATGGGTAATGTGTTTAGATTCCAATGGTCTTCTCGTAATATTTTAATATTAATTATTTAATATTTAATATTTTAATTTTCTTTTATTCCAGCTATGGAAATTACATAGACTATCCCAACCTCATAGAACAGTTGGATGGAGGATTTTGAGTCTGCTTTTGCATTTTTGTGGTAATTTTGTGGTGACTTCCAGGTCATTTTGCTCTGTTACCATTAGAAATTGTTATATTTCTGAATCAGCACTATCCTAAAAAGCTACAATGAGTTTGTGAAGTTTGCCTGGTTAAAATAAGGAACCTTGACACTCAGCCTCTCAAACCAATGCAGGAAATAACAGGCATAATTTCAAATACTTACTTTGCCCCATTTGGTTCAATAGTATATACTTAAATCCCACAACCCAGCTATATGTTATAACCAGTGAGCCACGGGTTTCTCTCTTTCATCTAGTGATTGTGTTCTACTGAACAGAAAAAAAAAGATGGAGAAAAGCAAGACAAAACCCAAAGGGTCAAAGCAATCAAAAAGTATTTAATGATCTGATTTTCAAGATTTTGTTAATGTGAGAAGTAAAAATAATGGGAAGACTTGATCTAAATATTTGCAGTTATTCCAAGGTTTTCTTCAGCTTCACTGTTTCAAGAGCTTGAAATTTTTCATTCTGAAATTAGGTATTTATCTTAATTACATTTTACACAAAATCAGTCTGCCTCTTCAAAGAGCTTTTGTCTTTACAAACTTGTATTTTCTAATAAAATACATGTCCTTGTTCTACTAATGTCTGCTTATGATACTTACATTTGCTAACTCTATTTCTAAATGCATGCCTGCAAGCTTCTGCAAGCTTCTGCTTGAAATGTCTACTTTATCAGGATGTTTTCGATCAGAGAGCAGGGTCCTGAAGGAGCAGACCTGAATGAAATAACCACCTTTTAGGGTTAAAAAATCAGTAAAGAAACTCTACTGTAAAATATTAATTGTTTAGGCAACAGAAGAGACTTTTAAAGAAAAACAAAAAAAATGTAAATTGAATATAAATTATTGTTTTATATACAGTGTGACCGCTATCCTCGGAACCCTGGTGTAAATAGTCTTCAGCACTTCAAGGCAATCTTATTAAACTATATGATAGGATTCTGTGTGCAAATAAACTAAACTGTGATAATTTATCTAACATGAATTCCCCATTCCAATGAACCAGCTTTTAACACTTTTAAAGAAATTGAAAGACTTACTTTTGCAAATACTCCAACAGCAAAAGCTATTCTGATTTCAGCAGAAGTTCCATGGATAGAATATTTTAGGATTATGTCCTTAAAGCCAGATTAAATATTCAATAACTTTTACTTACTCCAGTAGCTTTTTTTCAGGCTAACATCCTTATCAAATTATATTTAATGGTGAGCAGCTCTTTTCATGGTGGTCTGTAAAAACAGATAGTTTCCTCTTCTAATTAGATTTTCATTTGCATGAAAAGAGTGTCTTTGATTAGAAGCATTTACAGCTTATTTTTTACCACAGTCTTCTGTGAAATCATAACCATTTTTCACACCAATAATTTGTGATATCACAAACAGAAGACTATTAATTCAAGTAGAGATGATGAGCAGTTAAGATCCTGTTCTCATTCAAGGTTTTTGGCCATATGGAAAATAAGAAAATGGGTTGTATAAAACTGCACAGCATCAGTAGATACTGGATTGAGAGCACTGAAGACAGACATTTATCTGCAAAACAGGTGTCATTACTTTTAGTTTCTCACACACAGACATACCAGTAGGTGCTTCAGCCTTGTTTTGGAAGAAGCACATCTGAGAGAGAGTGAGAGGGTGTTGATTTTCTTTGTTCACCAAGAAAGGGTGACACAGAGGCCAGTTATTGTAGGAGAATGACACAGCTTCTTCTGAAAAACATTTGATGAATCACTGTATAGCTTGAAAAAGAAAAACTAATATGATTTATTGGGAGAGATAGATCAAAACACTTATTTAGAAATTCTAATTTGCTACAGTACAGATGTATCTCAGCACTCTTTAGAGAGCGCTTTGCTTATAAACAATATAAACATTTTATTTAATCTCTTAAAAAAAAAACAAACCCTTTTCATCTTCCTTTACACGGTGTTATCAACCACCTTAAATGTAAATGGGATCTTTATTTTTTAACAGCTCATCTGTTCAGCCTGAATTTGCAATCATCTGTCTGTGGTAACATAAACTGTTGCTATAGGCTGTAGTTTTTAACTAACTTACACAATTGGCACTATTGAAAGATTTTCATTGTTGTACGTGGATTCTGGCATTTTGACCCCTTTTTGATTAAGCATTTTGATTAATTTTATTTACCCTTGAGGTCATCTTGTAAGACAAAGATGTTTCCAGAAGCTCCTAAGGAGCACAGCAGTGGATTTAAATTAATTATGTTAGCAAAGGTCTCAAAGTACATCATATTGCATCAAACCCCACCATTATTATTTTTCATGAATCATATCACGATTTTCATAAAAACAGATCTTGTAACTAATTAAAAAAGGACCTACACCATTTGTACTCCAATTTTAAAAGGTACTTATTCCCATCAGAATTACAGATCCACCACATTTCATAAAAATGCTACTACCCATGGAGGGCCAAGCTGTAAAAGCTTTAAAGTATGGAATATTTCCTGTTCATAGAAGTATACGGGCACACAATCAAAAGCAATAAATTTATGGCAGCTTTACAAGTCACTGTTCATCAGGTGAGTTACAACAGACAATATGTGCACACTTAGCTTACCCTGACTTGTGAGGAAAATGCATTAGTTTAAACTAATTTCATGGGGGTATAAATTTTACCTTACCTGTTGGCAGGGTTAAAACGACATGTAGTCCATTGCAGTGATAGAGCAGCTGTCTGCTTTCTTTTTGGAAGGCTGTAATTCAGTATGGATTGATCCAGATAAAGCTCTTAGACTATTGGGCTTGACTTCTGCAAAAGGTAATTTTTATTGATCTCAGTGACTGAATACAATAGACGATACCTTTCAAAAAAATTGAGTCCTTATTCAAAGAGCCAGAAAGAGGAAGCTTTACAATTTTGTATAAATTTCATTGATTTAATTGCATCCTCCCTTTATCAAAAATGTGACTTTTATTTCTAATTTCACTAGATTTTATAAGTTCAAGCTATGATTCTTCTAATACCTTTCTCTACAAGATAAAACAGCCCCATAAGTCACTGGAATTTTCTGTACATTAGAATACTTATAATTTTTAGTTTCTTTGAATACTGCCTTGTGATAACACGTAATTTCTACAAGAGCATCAGCCTCAGTGATGGAAATCACTATCAGAAATGTTTTTGAATTAGTCCTTCAGCTCTCTGCATCATCATTAAGTATTTTTGGTTTGTTACTATATGCTGCCTATAAACACCATCCTGCTACAATATCATTCTAAACACAGCTTCGCAGTGCAACAGTCAAGACAGACATCTCTGAATTGTTTTTTCAATATATTTGTAAATTGCAAGCTTTTCAACAAATAAGAAACATGACAACACAACTTTCTTTTCTTCCTGTTGTCATTTTTTTCTGTTTTCCTACTTAGGGAATTAACAGAATCTTGTTATATGCTGCTTCAAAGCAGATTATGAATAGAGCTACTGGCAAAAATGTATGGTACTATATCTTCCCGATATGAGCTTTCAGATTCCATTGTAATACAAATAACAACAGATATCAGTCAGTCTAGGCACACTAATTAACTTGAGATTTTTCACCTTGTCAGATTTCTCTTAAAGTATTAATAGTCAACACCTATTTTCAGGCCAGGATCTTACAATTAATCAGAATAAGCAGAATTCTATTCCTAAGTTACTAATACAAACAAAGGAGTCAGAATGTGGACTTGTAAGCAATATTGTGCTGTTCCTGAATGAAGTGCCCTGAAATTCCTTCCAACTTGAACAGAACAGCTTCATTTCTTTGTGATATTCCACTGCCTAAAATACAAGTTTCTACAGTAAACTGAAGATGGTAAGAATGCACATAACACATACAACTATAGTTCTAGTTATACGAAATTATGTGTGAGTTCAGAAAACTTCCTGAGGACTGTAACCAAAGAACAACTGCTGTTTCTCTCCTACAGCCAGATCTTCCAGGCAGTTAAAAGTCTTGTTAATCCTTGCTTAATCTCCTGTGTTTATTATGACTCTGCCCTGTGTCTCCTCTCAGGATGACAGCAATGGACTGAGTATGCTTAAACGCCATGCTACTCTTCTTCCACTGCACAACATATACTTAAATTTAGCTCAATAAGTATACTTAATAAAACTGTGCTCTGGCACACTTTTTTTTTTAAGAAAAAGCATGTTATGAGACAAGAACTGTTCCTACAGCAGAAGAACAAGTCTACAAGATGTAGATAACAACCTTTTCTTGCTTTGCAGAGATACAGTGAATTCTAACATCAACTGGTTCAAGTTCACTAGTTCACTAATAACAACTTTTTAAAATTTTTTTAATTATGTGTTTTTTCATTGCTCCATACACTGGACAATGACAAAAAAAGAAAACCGTAGCATCAGAGTGCCATTTTATTGACCTGTGAGCTTTCAAAGCTCTACAGAATATTTAAAATGTAGATTTTTTTATACTTTAGATACATTATGTATCTGTGAATTGCTTTATAAAAAAGTAAATTATTAAACAATATTTAGCAGAGTATCTAGAGTTCTGAAAAGAAATTGCCATTTTTGAAAACAGCCTTTCCTTCCAGTGTTGACTCATGTAAACATGTGTCACTAGAGAAAGAATCTTGTAAACTACCTTTTCTTAATTTTAATGTTTTTCAGGCATCACACTGAAAAAATCAACCAGAAAAATCAAGGCTAGCTCTTCCCCTTACAAAATCCTGTGGTATTTTCAAGAACTGTGAGAAAATACACAATTTCGTGACTATATACACCTGGATACCTAAATAAGAATGTCATCACATAACTTTGTATTAAATACTAAGATAATGGACCTCTAAAAGTTCTACAGAGACTGATGACCTACAAGCAGCCATGAGCTATATGATTTTATAGGGATTTTTTTTTTCAGAAATTGAGAACTGAGGGTTTAAATTATTTCTGAAATTGACATGTAAAGCAGTGAATAGTCTATCCCTAATGCCATACAAATCAAATTACATTCATGATATGCACTGGCTTTTGCTGAAAGCTAAGCACATACTTAAGTGTACTATTGAGTTGAACAAGACCACTCAGTAGAACACAAATAACACTTAGCACATCACACAATTCATCCTTTTGTAACACAGAGGATAACTATAATATTGGAGCACTGGAAGTCATGTTAACTGAAAACAATTTAAAGATACTCTGAGGAATAATTTATGGAAGTTACATAAGAGATCGTGTTTTAGGTTTCTGCAGAACACACATGCCTCAGAAAAAAGATTGTCAGGTGTAAGTGAAGTAGAATCAATAGTACAATAAGCTCTGCAACAATATCAAGTTTTATGCTTGGAAGAAATTACTTAGAAACAAAAAATAAAATGAAACGTCAAAGAATATTTTCTAAACAAAAAAAAAGACATCTCAAATACTTTTTAAATTTATGTATACTTAGAGGTCTTGTCTTTTTTTNTTTTCAGAAATTGAGAACTGAGGGTTTAAATTATTTCTGAAATTGACATGTAAAGCAGTGAATAGTCTATCCCTAATGCCATACAAATCAAATTACATTCATGATATGCACTGGCTTTTGCTGAAAGCTAAGCACATACTTAAGTGTACTATTGAGTTGAACAAGACCACTCAGTAGAACACAAATAACACTTAGCACATCACACAATTCATCCTTTTGTAACACAGAGGATAACTATAATATTGGAGCACTGGAAGTCATGTTAACTGAAAACAATTTAAAGATACTCTGAGGAATAATTTATGGAAGTTACATAAGAGATCGTGTTTTAGGTTTCTGCAGAACACACATGCCTCAGAAAAAAGATTGTCAGGTGTAAGTGAAGTAGAATCAATAGTACAATAAGCTCTGCAACAATATCAAGTTTTATGCTTGGAAGAAATTACTTAGAAACAAAAAATAAAATGAAATGTCAAAGAATATTTTCTAAACAAAAAAAAAAGACATCTCAAATACTTTTTAAATTTATGTATACTTAGAGGTCCTGTCATTTTTTAGTATTTCAACATTTTATCAGTTGAGTGGGTCCTAGTAAAGAAAAGACAATTTCCTAGTATTAATCACCATAAGAACATGGTATTTGGTTCTTTTGCATGAAAACTGTACACTATATTATTTGTATGAATGAATAACATTTCTTAAAAGTTTCAGTCAATTCATACAATCCTTACACAGATAACAAATTGATTAGCCAAACTACCCAGAGATGAAGTAATAATAACAAACAGGGAATAATTCATCAATGATATATGGAGTACCAATTTGTTCATCTGAACTGTTCGGAAAAGAGAAGAAAGGATATTCAGTGACTTCAGGCTATTTAAGCAAACAATCCACAAACACAGGTTACAGGAGATGTTTTTTCTCTTCAATTAACAAGTCATCCTGTTTTACTTAAAATTTTCTTAACAGAACTATTAACCTTAAAAAAGATAAAACTATGGACATACTGAAAGGTCTTTATACAGAGACTCTATATTGATTCCATTCGCAGAACATGCTGTTAGCAAAAAGACATTCCAAAGGTAGCTGGTTCTATGCTTCCATTTTTAATGTCCTTAGAGCTACTGGAGGTTACCAGCTGTGACCTTTAATTAAAGTACTTCTGCCTGGATTTCTGAAAAAGCAGTTATTTATTTAAAAGCTGTCCCTGCAACTACACTGTCTAGCATCCGACTTATTAGCTGTATGGATCATTTCCTAATGCAGTAGAAGGTCTCCTTTTAGTTTAAAACTTATTGGATAGTTTAAAAGTCCTTTAAACAAATAACAATTTATTATATTATTTTTTATGCTGGTTGGTCTATTGATTTCATTAACTATTCTCTAAGACCTGGCTAAGCAGGCCTTCAAGAAAGGAGGAAGGAGCTATATTTCCACAGAGGCTTTAAGAGAGCTGTTGAATTAAACACTTTCCAGTAAAGTAGCAGATAATATAACGGTTGAACAGATATCCTCATTCAAGGAGTTTCTTGGTTCTCAAGAAAGAAAAGTTAATCTTCCTCTTGACTTTTTACTAGAATGCATGTGTGCATATACTTGTGTACAATTTAGTGTATCTGATATGAAACAACACTTGACCTATATAAATTACAGATGCAAGAAAAAATAAGCAATCAGTTAATTAGTTTCACATGTGTAATGCATGCAAGGAAACCAAATGTACCTCAGTTTCATCTAAAGACAGAAAATATTTATTTTTGTGAAATTTGCGCCATACAAACTTTTGAAAAAAATACAAGATATTATAAGGTAAGCTTCTTCAGTTAAACAAACGTTAATAAAAAGAAATGTCCATTTGATAAAAAGTCATGATGTTAGTAGTTCTATGATTTATGTCTGGTAACATCAAAGAATGTAATCTATGCTTTCCTTACAGCTATTCAGTTATGCTTCAGCTAACAATATTATAAGCCCATAGTATAACTTTATTAGGAATCCATGTAGAATTATTTCCATACAAAACATATTGATCCATCAAAGAAGTACTCTTGGAAAGTACACAGATGACTGAGGGGCCATAATCAGTATGCTAATTAAAATCTTCTTTCCTCTAACTTCGTGAATCTGTTTGTACTCTCCAGATAAAGAAAAAAGGTCAGTTAGCATTCGATCTGAGTCAGAAATATAAACCAAGTGGATGTCAGAAATATTCAAAAGGCATCTTCAAACTATTTAAAAGGACCATTTTATATTCCAGATTTTTGATGAGTGATTCATGTTTTTAAGCTGAGCAACAAAAATCCATCGTCTTTGCAACAGGAAGTCTTTGAGCTCCTAGCTGAAATTTCTCATTGAAGAAATATTTTGCACTTAAAGAACCTAGGAACTTAGATGTTACTCCTTTTTAAACACTTTTCAAAGATGAAAATGTGGGCTTTGTAGCACCTACATCTGTGAAAAAAAATTTCAAATGAGAAATTTATCAAATCAAAGCAAATATGTTGGCTGCCCAACAAAAATCTTCTCAATCTCCTTCATTTGGCAAGCCACAGGGTGTTACTGAAGATACAGACAATGTTTTACAAGAGAAATACAATTCTTGAATCTCCAACTAAAACCTGAAAAACTGTAAGTATAATTGAACATAATAATATTGCTTATTAGCTCAGAAGTGACAATGTACTTACCAGCATATGGACCTGAAATTAACTCATTTCGTGTACATAACATGGGGTAAATCCATCTTCAAAAGAAAAGTGAATGTGAAGATTGTTCCCTACTAAGCAATGTTTATCTTTACGTTTTCTGCCTTTTTTCATGGTCTTTTCTAAGTTTTCATTCTCCAATTTCACTTTCTTTTCACTTAATTCTCTTTTGATCTTATTAACTAACCCTGAAGAGTTCTATCACATCCCTACTTCCTTATTGAAATTCAAAAAGTTAAACTAAGTACTTATCAGCCTACACCTTCATTATTTTTGAGTTTTTCTTTGGTTTATCTTCTCCAATTGCACAGTAAATTTTTGAAGAGAAACATGATTTCCCACTCTGTTTTATGACAAAGAACATTTGTATGATTCTGATGAGGCCTTTGGGTACAATCATAAGATAAATAACATAATTTGCAATAACAGAAAGATATTAAGAATATTACCTTAAATACTCTTTATGCACTTTCCTCTGATTTCAGTTTATCAGCTTCATATACAGTGTCAAGCAAAATTTACACTATATTCTGCAAGACAAAGATAATTCATTCACTTACATGAGTACGATGATGGCAAAGTAAACTTCAGTCATAAGAACACCTGATGAAAAAGGAACTATTGCTCTGCATTTTAGATAGCATGTTATGCTATGGTGTACCATGTATTGTTGTTTGTTTTTTTTTAAATAGGTGTCTTGCATTCTTGCTGCAGTGTGCTAAAATTAAGTAGGTACAATTAAATAACAAATAAAAACCTTTGAACTTAACTAGTAATTTATTATGAATGGCTGAAAGGATCTTGACAAAATGTCTTCTTTCAAGGATATGTATAGCTACAGATAGGTATTTATGAATGTGCATACATAGAAACCTTAATGGGTCGACCTATCCCTACACATCTGCTTGCGGTAGCAGCCTTTTCTCTATTCCAGACTATAAAGTTCTGTAGGCATATTTCAATGAATTTATGTAATTAACTGTCAAATCTCATTTAAAAGCCCACACTGGTATTCTGAAGACTTCAGAATGGAATTCTGGTTCTATTCTAGCAATAACACTGGCCTGTTCAGTGAGTGATATTCTTAGGAAAGGAGAGAGGATGGTTCTTTCCTCAGGGTATCATTGATGAAAAGAGATCCAAAATGCCTAGTTATTATTATCACTTTAGGATCAGCAGGTAGAATCCATCCCACATAAATAAAAAAGAACAAAAAGTACTATTTTACTTATGTGTTTCTCTGGGATGCTCTGAGAGAGTTTTTCACCATTGTTCCACTTCTGCATAGAAATTCATGCATTTCATTAAATAATTGCTATAACTACAATGCCACTAAAAATCTCAGCTATTGCAAAGGACAGATATGTTACCTTTAGCTCGGAAATATTTTACCTTTACCCCCTGTAGTATTTCTTAATTGTTCCACGGTTACATCTCAGCAACTAATATGTCTTTATTCTGCTAGTGTTACATTGTTCCCTAGTTTAATCTTATAATTACATAATTCCTATGATCAATGGACTAGAGAATCTCCTGTATTTTACATATTGTTTCTTAATCTCTGCAAAATCTCACACACAGCTGATATTCATTACCTGATATAATATTATGTTTATTTTTATTTACATATCAGTGGAACCACAAACTGCTATGCACCTGGAAACTAGCAGATTTGTCTGAATTCTCAGTCATTACTTCTTTAAAAGGAACATATCAAATAATTTGTATTCAAGAAACAGAGCAAAGTGGTATCATGAAATGTACATTTAAAGAAAACTCTGTTGAACTCACTTTCTACAACAAAGGTACGTTCTTCTAAAACACATTTGTTGGTGCTAAATTAGCAACGTTACCCATAGCTACCATTCCTACATAGGATATCATCTGAATCCTGAACTACTGAACTTTGTCCCTTAAGCAAATTCAATCAAGTTGTGTTACAGCACATAAATTGTTCCAAAAAATACAGAATGCAGTAAAAACCTTTGGACACATGCAGAAATAGAAAATTCTCTATAGCTAAGGCTGATACGTGAAAATTTAGGATCAATTTAAGAATTTTAAATATGCCTTTCTGAAAACCTTGATAAGTGTCGTACTTTAAACCCAGCTGGCAAAGAAGCACCATACAACTGCTCGCTCACTCTCCCCCAGTGGGATGGAGGAGAGAATCAGGAGAGTAAAAGCGAGAAAATTCATGGGTTGAGACAAAGACAGTTTAATAGATAAAGCAAAAGCCATGCACACAAGCAAAGCAAAACAAGGAATTCATTCACTTCTTCCCATCAGCAAACAGGTGTTCAGCTGTCTCTAGGAAAGCAGGGCTCCATCATGCGTAACGGCCACTTGAGAGGACAAACACCCTCACTCCAACTATCCCCCCTTCCTCCTTCTTCCTCCAGCTTTTATTGCTGACGGTACATCATGTGGTGTGGAATATCCCTTTGGTCAGTTGGGGTCAGCTGTCCAGCTGTCCCAACTATGTCCCTTCCCAACTTCTTGGGCATCCTGTCTTGCCTCACTCCAGTGGACAGTCAGAGGAGGTGAATCTTTTGTGGTTCCCCAAAAAGGAGCACTGACTAGGTGGAGTCAGACAATGACTCAAGGAACAATACAATAGAATTTTATTTAATTACCTCAGCAACTGCAAAAATGTTACAGATCAACTGCTCAGAGTCAAGCACCAAACAATACTTATAAATTATCACCTATCACTTAAGCACCAAATAATGCTCATCAATTGCTTGGATGAAAAATCAGACAGAAAACACAGTAGGAAAGAGTTGAAAAATAAGAAAGAGGGGGACAGAAAGAGAGAGAGAGTGCCTATTGCTCATGTACCACAAAGTGGCCTTCCTTATCCTGTAGCCAGGGCAAGGAAGGCTTTTTTTTTTTTTCCCCTGGGTGGGCCAGCAGCAGCCCTCAGGGTTTTTTTGCCTTTCGCTACCTCATTGAGAACAGTGCTTTGCCAGGGCTCCTCTGGCCCATTTTGGCTAGATGCCTGCTGCTCATGCTTCCCAAAGGTGGCTCTCATGCCCCACATCTGTGCATGTATCTGGGGGGAGGAAGCATTCCTTGCCCCCAGGTTGGGCTGGCAACAGGCCCCTGGGGTTTTTTTTCTCTTCCACTGTAGCACGGAGCACAGCCCCTTGTCCGGGCTTCTCTGCTCCATTTTGGCTTATTTTGCCTGCTGTTCTTGCACCATCAAGGCACCACCCAATGTCCTGGCTCTTTCTGGCTCTCTTTCTCATGGTAAGTTTGTAGTGGGAGTGAGCTCTGGTCTTCCCTTGGCTCCATTTCCCCACATGTTCATGCTTCTGCAAAACAGGCTGTGCTTGGACAGGCTCCAAGCTTGCTACGCTATCAGGAGCTGCCACTTGTCAGCTCTCTCCTCATGCAGTGCAAGCGCAGGGCAGGCACAAGGTCACTTCTCGTGCATCACTGGGCCAAGAAGCACAGCAGAGCAAGTTTTTGAAGGCAAAAAGTATGCATGTCATTGATATGTGTCATACTTTCAAAAATACCCCACAGTACCACCTCTTCTTTTGTCTGTGTTCAGTCCCCTATCCTCATTCTTAAAGTCTTCAGTCTTCAGGAAACAAGGATTGGTCAGCTTGTATTCCTGCTGCTGCTTTCTGTAGCTCCGTGACTTACCTTTGCCAGACTGCAAGGGTTATTTTTTCAAGCTAAACTGAAGAATGCATCAGCCTGCTCCTGGATACACATGCACATTGTGTTAATGCTGTGAGCATCAGCTCATGAAAATAGAATAAAAGTATATAAAATAAAAGTTTCCACTTGTAACCTTTGTGATATATGGCCTTGAAACATTTTTGGAGATGAAAAACACCTGGCATTTCAGGCAAATAACAATCTCATCGTTATATGCCTCATGGTGAGCTCAGGGATTAGAACAGAATAGGTTACGCTGTGTTATGCCTACAGTTATGCACAACAAGCTATAACCTATGTCTGAGGGGTCCATCCAGGAGACCAGCTATCTGCAGTGCAGATTCCAGGCCCAATCCTGGGAGATGGGCACACCTACAACATAGCTCAGGCAGGGTCTGAAACTTCCCTGTATTACTGACACTGTTTTTAGCACAAATCCAAAACAAAGCCCCATACAAGCTACTAGGAAGAAAATTAACTCTATCCCAGCCAAAACTAGCACATTGGGGANCCCTGGTCAAGAGTCCCTCCCCATCTCTCCTGTAGCCCCCTTCAGGTACTGGAAGGCTGCTATAAGGTCTCCCCAGAGCCTTCTCTTCTCCAGGCTGAACAACCCCAACTCTCTCAGCCTTTCTTCATAGGGGGGTGCTCCAGCCCTCTGACCATCTTTATCGCCCTCCTCTAAGCTCACTCCAACAGATGCATGTCTTTTTTATCTTGAAGGCCCCAGACCTGAACGCAATATTCCAGGTGGGGTCTCTTGTTGTTTGGTAATAAAATCCCTTGAAAATATAACTTAATATTATTTTCATATTATACTGAAAGTATTCAGAATACCTTCTCTAATTAATTTCATTTCTACTAGTGTTAACAGTATTTATAGTAAGAAGTTTATTTGAGAGACAAATTGCATTTGCACTTGTAACTTCCTTAATCAATTTTTCAGTGTTTTGTCAAGCCATTATAAATCATGCTGAAATTCTTTTGTCTGTGGCAGTCTCTGAAGATAGAACTAGTGAGAAACAGACCTATCATCAAGCCAGAGAAGCAGCAGGTGAAAACACACTTTTGACCATTTTATTTGAGTTTTAGTTCTGTCTTTGTGTTGGTGTGGAAGGAAAAATGCACATTCACTGTTCCCTCCAGAGCCTGATATATAGAAAACTTGACTCAGCAACAGTTGCTCTTTTTTTGGCACACACTGTCTTGATACTGAATAGAGGTGTTAGACAGGAGATTTTTTAAAAATTCACACTACATAGTGAAATAAAACTCTCATCGTTTCAAAATGTCTATGGCAATGAGAAAATACAGTGTAAAACGAACTCTGTGGCATCCAGCTGAGAGATTAAGAAGCTGGTGGGATATACAAGTTCAAAAGCCAGCCCAGCATGAAAGACAGCAAAGACCCAAACATCACATATTTTCTGAGACAGTTAACAAAACATAATTATCTACCACTGGATTTTTTTTCTCTGATTTTCATTAGAATTGCTTCCCAAATAAATTTTTGTTGAAAGCTGAACATTATACATACAACTTTATCTACTGTTTACCATAATTTTATTTCGAAAATGTCTCATTCATTCTTCTTCAATGTAAAATGAGGATTGAATGACCTTTCATTAAAGTAAGTCTGTTATCTACTTCTTCAGTATATACCTCTACAAAATTATTGCAGAAAGCAATTAAGACAATGGATTTTCATTATCAAGTTGTGTCAGTGTAACATGACAGACAGCAAAGTTTCAAGAAATAGTTTAATCTTTCTGATATGTTAGATATGGCATCTTTGAGAACTTCAAATCATTGTACCCTTTCTGGCAAAATGAGTTTATGACTGATGTTCTCTTTGGTAAACAGAATAATGCATTAAAAGGTTCAATGAGTTTATAAACACTTTTCAGGCTGACATATTAGCAGTAAAGTTTGCAGAGTCCTTCTATATTTTTTATTAGATGTGTATCTAGCCATAACATACATTCCGCTCAACTGAAAAGCAGTAGTTAGGTCTCTAACTAGTGTTTATATATTGGTGTTAAAATGCAGTAGCATATGCTTTACTGTTGCTTTATGCAAGAATGTGTATATTTATAACAAGGGAAATTAATTTTATGCTGGTACTTCAAGATCAATTGATTTAGCACATACTACTTTTTTATTATTTATTTACTAATACACACTAGAGAAAATACTTTTTCAACTTTAAAAAAAAAAAAAAACCAAACACGATTATATATAATATGGAAAAGATCAGCTAGTTAGGGTCTGGGATCTGGGTCTAATCCCTCTGCTGGGATCATACTGATTTATGCTATTTATCTAGTAAGGCATCTTAACTAAATTGGTAATTAGTACGATACCATCTTAATTTAAGCATGTACATTTCTTTGTATGTTTTGAAACCTTGTAGTAAGTAGTAACTAACAGTTGAATACTGAGAATCTAGATTTTTATACACTCAGTACAAGGATGCTACAGGATAAATACATGTACCTACGGTAAAAGAAGTCTTATCTCAGATCTCAAAGACAGCCAATTAGCAAAGAGAATAAAAAAACCCAGGGTACTAGCACTATCTATTAGTTCTTGAAGAACAACATTGTAATGAACAACTTAACAGTGAAATCACACATATAGTAAGTGTATCTTTTATATAAAAAATACTCATCTACACAACATATATAATAGAAATTCTGATATCAAAGAAGGTTGGGGCATAACTTACTAGTCCTTATGAATAATTTTTAATTTTTTGTACACATTTTGACCTGTTTAATTTTTTTTCTAATGTGTAATACTTTTTCATTCTGACAATTTTTCACAAAAAGGTAATTTTCCTTTCCTTTTTAGCCATAACAGAGTTACAGTACACAAATG
Source organism: Syrrhaptes paradoxus (assembly GCA_013400615.1). Lineage (NCBI taxonomy): Eukaryota > Metazoa > Chordata > Aves > Pterocliformes > Pteroclidae > Syrrhaptes > Syrrhaptes paradoxus. The sequence continues at coordinate 46,748 of VZTO01014481.1, read as the reverse complement.
TGTATTAAATTTTCACCTGTGTTTTAAGACCCTTGAATATCATAACTTGCTCCAGAAATGCTCTCTGAATTCCGAGTCTGTGTCTATAATGCATTCAAGTGAACACTACTGTCATGGAAATAATTGTTTCTCTGGCCTTTATTTCTTATACATATGCTCTGGTAAATTATTCACTAATAGCCATCTCAATCTACACTCAGGAACGGCAAGTACTGGATAATTGTATTTTTTATTACATAAAAATGTTTTTAGTATTTTGCTTTTTCAGAAAGGTCTCCTTAATGAGCATTAATCTCACACTCAGGGAAAAAAAAAGATGCATAAGTTTAAGTTTTACAATGTTGGCTTCAGGCATTTAAAGCAGAAAACTTTTCCTTAGGTCCCTTGTGGAAGCCCTTTTCCTTTTTTCCTCCTTTTCCTTTAAACCATTTAAAGACAATCTAGCACTGATGAAAAGATGCATTGTAATAGTCATGGAAAGGGAGTTTTGTCTATGCTTACAGCAAGTAGACAAAGACACTAAAAATAACATAAATTTTAAAGCAATTAATTTACCCAATGAACTCATTTCGTATGTCAATGTTTAATGAGTTAAATGATGCTCATTTAATGTTTCCCCTTCAATCCTGCTTTTCTCTCCAAGTATGGACGTAAAAAGATGCATTGTTAATTAGACTCCTCAGGTCCTACCATTTATGTGTCCAACGATAGCTACTTCAAATCCACAAAGGAATTTCATTAAGGGGCAAAAAGGTGTTCCAGTTCCAAACTGGAGGCCAAGAAACCATTGCAGAAGGATACAACAGAGGATTTAAATAATTATTCTTAATTCTACAAAGTGATACAGAGCCAGTCTGTGATTACTGTCTGCTTTCCTAAAGTTGAAGCAGACGATAGATATACCTAAACTCCACCCCTAACATAACCTCATGATCAGGGAAAAAGTTAATTAATTCCTTGCTCAAAGGCAAACAAGGATCAAAACAAATGAAGAAATCATGAACAAACTAAACCCCTCCTCTGGAATTAAATCCCATCTTCAGCCCATACTGGAAAATAGTTCAGGTAGCCAGGAGCATATGTACTGTTCAGTGAGGACTGTAACAAGTTATTTTAATTTTTCTGTAATACAGATCTCATCATCACATTAAGGTATTAAATCCTTTTCTCACCTACTTTGTCCGTAGGTCTGACAGCACCTGGAGAAGAGGCCATGAGTCACAAGGCCCAAAGGCATGTGTGCCAGCAACTGCAGGCACTTGGCTGTGTTTATCCTTCTCCAGTGAAGTTAATCCTGAAAGTGTGAGGGCACATGTCATTCATTAGCCAGCAAGCAGGAGACTGGAATGGAGAGGCACCAGGTCTGAGGCAGAGGCTGGGCAAGGGCCCCACTATCCAGGAACAGATATTCGGTACACTTGCACTAATACACGGGGGATCTGTGACCAGGTGGGTGCAGGATCAGTGCAAGACAAGTGTGCAAGTCATGCACCTGTTTGCCAGTGAACATCAGTCTGGACAGGCTGGTGGGTAGGAGGAGACCTGCATGCTGGGTACAGGGTCCAGCCATGCACATTAGATGGACTGAGAGGCCACACTGATATTTGGGTGAGGGTGTGCGTGAGTTTTCATTTCAGTCCTGACCAGCTAGAGAAGAGAAGCAAGACTGTGCTGCTTTATGTGAGTGCTGTTGCTAAAGGCAGTGCCCTGCCTGTGGCAGCCTGCATGGCCAGCCATGTTAGAGTCCTCTGTGTGCGTGTGTTTGTGTGCCTCTCTGGGGCACGGGCTTGGCACCACTACCTGCCAAACCTGCAAACAGGAACAGTAGCATCCATGGGAATGGAATGCAGAGACCCCTGGGTTCCTGGGCTGGTTCTGGCTGGGCTTCAGCAACCACAAAGAAGAAAACCTGGTCCTGGAATCCACAGGCTTCAGCAAGTCATAGCTTCCTCAACATTTTCACTTTTACTACCTCCGAATTAGATATGTTGGTTTTGATTTGATTTGCTTTGAACAGCTTTTACACATATCCATTAAAAATACAAAACAACATTATTTTCAGCTGTTTGACTCATACCTTTTTCACAGGAACACAGCATCTGATGTACAAGATCAGAGATCCATTTAATCTAATTTTCAAACACTTTGTGCAATGCTAGGCATTTCAGTGAGATGCTATGAAAGCTGTCAGGTTGCAGGGCTATGTTAACAAAATTCTCATTTTAGAAATTATTTAATTATGGATCTAGGTTTCTCTGAGGACTGGTGAGAACAGAGAACTCAGCATTAAGAATGGGACAAGAAGAGCGGCCTTCTTAGTTAGAAGTATCTACAAGTTGAATGTCTGCTGCTTCAATGACTGTTGTCAGCAAGAGAGTTTCCAGGTCCTTGCTGACAGCATGGGGAGGAGGCAGTAGCAGCAATGAGGAGTCCGCTAGCCTGGACAAGAAAGCAAGAGAAGGGGACACCCTCAGACCTGAAAGGATCCAGAGATGGAAGTAATAGCTATAGAAGAGGTGTCTGAAGGTACAGAACATAGTACTCCTTCTTCAACAGTCAGTGCTTTAACATTCAACTTCTAGGCAATCGCAAATGAAAGTGTGTGTCTATATCTATATCTGTTCACATATATAACATATATGCATATATGTATGTACAGTTAATTAAGATATTATTGTGATAAGGTCTTTAGAAGACTGACAAATCAGGCCAGTTTTAAGCTTTACTATCAAACTTTACTAAATTTATTCATTAACGATACATTTTGTACTAAACACCCGTTCTTGCCTATTACTATATACACACTATATACATCACTATATACACAAAACTGTCAGTCAGTAACACTAATATGCTAGATTAATTATGAGCATACAACACCTGGGAGCTCATGATGACACCATTGGCTATGGTCCTTGGTGGTTCCCAGGCACAGCGGTCAAAGTAATCAAGCCTGAGAGATTTTGATGAGAGAATTTAGAACTGAAAGGGGTTCATTTTCTTCTCCATATTTCCAGCATATTTGATGGTTTTATGCTATTTGGCCCTCCCAAAAGGGAGCAGGGGTCTTATGTGTTCCAAATACTAACTTTTTTTCTTGTCTTGCAAGTCATGCAATTCCCCAAATTGCCCTGCATGAAACTACACATATCTTTGTCCCTTTGGTGATTACGTTCCTCGCATACTTTGTGAAGTGCTTATGCACTGTGTTTAGTTCTGCCATCACAGCATTACAAAATAAGTATTCGTGCTAGTTACATTATTTTAGTGCCCTTATATTTGGGTTTGAGACAATTTAATACTGATTAGGACACATGTTGTTTCTAGTTGACATAGGCCTCTGCTTTGGCTACAAGGTATATGGCACCGAGTTATTTAAGCCCTAAATTCGAAATCTTACTTACAGGCAAAATACACAAAAAGATTTGGACATACAGTAATCCAATGGACAACAGCCAGCCCTCTGAGTGCTGAATTAGCATATAAAGAATGACAAAGAAATGTGTCAGGAGCTTACACATCTGATTTTCAGCTAAAGGGAAATAATTTTATTATATGAGGATTACCAACCTATAATTCTCTCCTGGACCTTGGTTCTTAAATCATTTATTTAAGAAACACAGCTGATTCATTTATTCCAAAGGATGCCTGAAAGGAATTATGCTTAGTAAAAATCTCAGGAGCAGAGAGCTTGCCAGGATTTGGGAGTCAGACTGGATGCTCAGTATAGGAGACACACTACCTAGAAAGTATGGACACTGATCAAATGAGAAAAACATGCTTCATCCCCCTGAGAAAGGCTCACAAAATAGTATTAAATGCTTAATACATTCTCTTAGGAGAATAAAAACATGTGCCTAGTCCTAGTAAATATTACATAAAAACCTTACTGAACAGCCATTATAGAAAGTAAAATTTAGTAAGTTCCAACTTCTTTCTTGTTTTCAGAAATATTTCCTCTTCTCTAATATTTTTTTCACTCTGTATTCACCCTGTTTCCACTAAATTCTATATGTAATAATGTGAGAGGAGATGGACATAAGGACTGTTATAAACAGTTACTGTGAAATGACATAATTTTATTCCTGTCAGTTAAGGAACACCTGTATACAGCAGCCGAGAAAAATTTTTAAAAAGGTGTATTCTCCTCTATATGTAATAAATTTTGACAATATTTTCATGTAAATAAATATTAAGAATAGAATAGTTCAGTTGGAACAGACCTACTACAATCATCTAGTCCAACTGCCTGACCAATTCAGGGCTGACCAAAAGTTAAAGCATGTTATTAAGGGCATTGTCCAAACGCTTCTTAAACACTGACAGGCTTGCAGCATTGACCACCTCTCTAGGAAGCCTGTTCCAGCTTTTGAACACCCTTTCAGTAAAGAAATGCTTCCTAATGTCGAGTCTGAACCCCTGATGCAGCTTTGAACCATTCCCACGTATCCTGTCACTGGATCTCAGGGAGCAGAGATCAGCACCTCCCTCTCCACGTCCCCTCCTCAGGAGGTTGCAGAGAGCAATGAGTTCACCCCTCAGCCTCCTTTCCTCCAAACTAGACAAGCCCAAAGTCCTTAGCTGCACCTCACAGGACATGCCTTCCAGCCCTTTCACCAGCTGTGTTGCCCTCCTCTGGACACATTCAAGCACCTGAACATCCTTCTGAAATGCTGGGGCCCAGAACTGCACACAGTACTGGAGATGAGGCCGCACCAATGCTAAATACAGTGGGATAATCACCTCTTTTGACCAGCTGGTGATGCTGGGTTTGATGTACTCCAGGATGCAGTTTGCTCTCTTGGCTGCCAGCTCACACTGCTGACTCCTGTTGAGTCTGCTGTCGATGAGCACTCCCAGATTCTTCTGTAGGCTGCTCTCCAGCCACTCCTCTCTAAATTCATACTTGGGTCTGGTATTACTCCATCCTAGGTGAAGAATCCAGCATTTGTTCTTGTTCAAATGCATGCTACTGGTGACTGCCCAGTGCTCCAATTTATCTAGATCCTTCTGCAAGGCCTCTTGTCTCTCGAGAAAGTCAACAGCACCTCCCAGTTTAGTATCATCAGCAAACTTACTAAGGGTGTATTCAACTCCTCCATCCAGATCACTGATAAATATGTATTAAACAAGACTAGCCCTAGAATTGAACCCTGAGGAACACAGCTGGTGACCAGTTGGCAGCCACATGCAGCAACTCCATTCACTAAAACCCTGAGCCCTGCCATTCAGCCAGTTCTTCACCCAGCACACCGTGAACTCACTCATCCCACAGCTGGACAACTTGTCCAGAAGGATGCTGTCAGGGACAGTATCAAAAGCCTTATTAAATTCCAGAAAAACTACATCTACCACCTTCCCTTCATCCACTAGGTGGGTGACCTTATCATAGAAAGATATTAAATTAGCTAGATGGGACTCCCCCTTCGTGAACCCATGTTGAGTATTCCTGATGATTGCATTGTTCTTTAAGTGCCTTTCAACAGCAACCAGTATAATCTTCTCCATAATTTTTACAGGACTTGAGGTTAGACTATCAGGTCTGTAGTTCCCAAGGTCTTCCCTCAAACTCTTTTTTGTAGATTGGAATAACATTGGCTAGCTTCCAGACAGCACGGACCTCCACAGACTCCCAAGAACTTTGGTAGGTAATTTGGAGGGGTCCTGCCACAACATCCACTAGCTCCTTCAGTACTCTGGCATGAATCCCATCAAGCCCCATGGACTTACAGACATTCAACTGATACAACTGGTCCCTTACAATTTCAGTGTCCACCAATGCAAAGCCACTGTTCCTGCAGTCGTGGTCCTCCAACTCAGATGACTGGCTAGTCCAAGGTCTATCAGTGTTATTAAAGACTGAGGCAAAAAAAGCCTCTGCCTTTTCTTCATCCCTATTTGTCAGGTGACCATCAAGTACTGATCCAGCATTTTCCTTAAGACTTCCTCTTGCTATTAGCATACTTTAAAAAGCCTTTCTTATTGTCTGACACAACACTGGAGTCTCCTTCTCTGGAGACATTCAAAGCCCGCCTGGATGCGTTCCTGTGTGATCTGATCTAGGTGTTCCTGCTCCGGCAGGGGGATTGGACTAGATGATCTTTCGAGGTCCCTTCCAATACCTAACATTCTGTGATTCTGTGGCCAGTTTCAATTCTAACTGAGCTTTGTCTTGCATGTTTTCTCCCTGCATTTATGAACCACAGCTCTGTAATCTTCCTGCAAAGCCTAACCTTGCTTCCAGAGATCACATAATTTCTTTTTCCTGTTGAGCTCAATCAGGAGTTCCCTGTTCAGACAACCTGGTCTTCTACCCCACCTGCTTGCTTTATTATATTATGCATTAATTATATTGAAAAGTTATATAGAGTTCATACAGTATATATTTTATTTTGCTATTTATTTTCTATCATATTCTATACATATTCTAACATTTTACTATGATGAAACCAAATGAATTATTTTGAGTAGCCTTTCAAATATTCCACATTATTTCCAACATATTTTCTCAAAATAACTCTGAAATATCTACAATTAAATGGAACTTGCTCCATTTAACGATTGTAGAGCTACTAAAGATTATTTTACATTCACTCAAGTTCACTGTCAATTTTTCAACGTATTCAATATTCAAGAATCTCATTGTTTTCTTTATTTGTAGCCCTTCAGTGTTTCTAGTGCAAATCTTATTTCTCTTTTAGTAGAAAATATTTTGATGCCACTTATTGTATCTCTAAAATACTTTTGCCAGAGGCTATTAGGATTTCAGACAAGAAGCTGCTTGCTTATAAATGAAACAATTTTCTTAAAAAGACAAATAGACTGAGATGCATACAGTCACATATTCAGTAAGACAATACACTACAGTCAATTTTTCTTTGTTTATATAATAATGACAAACATATATATGGACAGACACTATGCCCGAAATAACAAATGCAACTGATTACTGTTTCAGAAAGGTAGCTAAAACCTTCATAGGAAACTGGAAATCCTAAAGCAGTAAAAATACATCAGAAGAAAAATTCAGAGGAACTTGTTGATAGAAATTGTTTATATGTCATAAATTGGCACAGTATGGAAAATAAAAAACTAGTGCCTCTGGATATCAATACTATACATTCTATTTATTGAAGTACTTTATTCTTAATACCTGAAATTGGAGGACTTAAAACAATATTTCATCTAGTCCATTCATAAGAATGGGTAATGTTATACATTCAGTATTTTCATGTAAAAACCAATAATCATAGAACAGTTCTACAATCAAAAGTAGTATACATACCATGCCAACAAATGTTGCTCCCCAGCAAAACAATAACTAGGTAAGAAGTAGCACATTCAAGAGCATCAAACTAAATAAATGATAGACGTATAGTGCTGAAAAATGTAGCCCACCATCTGAAATCCAGACAAGGGTACCAACCAGCAAACTGTCAACAGGTGACTGGTCCCCTTTATCTTCTTATCGTTCCATTTCTGCACATTTCTTCCTCCCCAAGCCACCTTGATCCCTCCCATTTCCTCACTGTTGGTTCCTCCCCTAAACATCTCATAATAAGTCTCCCAGAATGCTCTTCCCCTGCATCCCATAATGAACACCATCCTTCAGGGCAGGGACACCCTCCTTCCATTCCTCTCCCCTCCCCCCTCCCAGGTCTGTGTGGTGCCCCACAAACCACCCCCAGGGCACTCACAGTGCTGGGTCTCATCCAGCCCATGAGGCTGATGCTCTTCTGGGACAGCCCTGGGGAGGTCGGGGCAGGGGCTCATCTCTCTGTGCTCCTCTGCATGTGTGGGAGTGAGCCTTTTATCACATACCCTAACACAGGTCAGCTCAGATCTCTGACATTCCAAGCTGCACAAAAAAATTATCACATCACCCCACCACCACTTGCTATTACTTGTAGCTCATCATTCTCCAAGTGATGCGCGATGGCCCTACTGAAAAAGAAGCAAGCCACAGAGCTGGTTGTGAATTACTATTCAAAATCAGCACTGATACACTCTTGCTGTAATACTGCACTCGGCTAAACAGAGGAAGGGATTCAAACGTTATGTATCATTTGAGAGTGGAGTACAGAGTGAAATAGATAGGAGAAGGATCTAGCTATGTTCATGCATACCAAATATCTAGCTGAAACAAAATAGACTGAAACTAGTCCAATAATCTTTTCCACCCACTTTCTTTAACCCCCTCCAGCTTCTGATCAATGTCTAACATTAAATAATACAAACAAAAGTCGGAGATATTTTTCTAGGCTACCTTGAACACTCTGAGACAAATTAATAATGCAGTCATGAATCAAAATTAAATGTCTCAGCTGTGGTGTTTGTGTTCAGCAGACAAATTTAAGTTCCGGTTTTGCCTGTCTTTTCTTCAAGAATAAAAATTGCAAACACTTGCCACCAAAATTTCCTAACCTGTCTATGCCTTTATAACCTCAGTATATGGCATCTAAAAGCCACCAGCATCCTTCAGTTGTGTATCCAGAAATATGCCTCTAAACCAGGTTATCAATTCTGCCTGCAGTGTCAACAGCACAAGTCTCTATCCTTGTGTTTATTAAAGAATATACAGCAGGCAGATAGAATGCCAGTCATCTTTCTAGGTATGAATTACTTATGAATGTTCATTATATAATATGCAATCTGAAAGTGGAGTCAAGGTTACCAAAATTTTACAGGTTTAGTTTTTCTACAGCTCCATGCACTGAATTCCTGTTCAAGCCAAGGAGAATCCTTCATGCAGAACAACAGCGAAACAGAGACCTTCTAGATTTGTTCTCCTGCAGACGCCAGAGGATCTATATATGTAACTCCTGTAAGTATCATCAAGAATAATTAATTATTAATTTTAAATCTACAGTGCTTATATTCCCTAACATTCCAAGAACCACACAAAGACGTTAAAAACATTAAACATTAAACAATGCAACAGATAATACAGATAAAAACCAGCCACATAAATAATTAAAACAAAATCTGAGATGCAGTAGAAGTCTTTTTTTCTGTAAAGTATTCTTTTCACCCCCTGGCTAACAAATAGAAGTTTACTGAGAAAATTTGCACTCACCGGTGAGAATGCAGTTCAGATTTGTTCAGTGAAGAATGACAGTACATACATTGCATCTGATTATCACTGAATGACAGTTAAACAACTGACATGTTTAATATGCATTTACTATGTCTCAACCTAATGCACACAGGAAAGTGGAATTTGGAAGGACGTTTTAATTTCCCCCCCCCCACCAGCTCACCCACTTTCCTACCTACACAATACACTAAAAAACCAAAATCTTTTTTCTTCCTGTTCCAGCACCTCCCAACCCTTTCCTGATTTCTTTTGCTTTACATACTGCAGTAGTACTGTTATGGCAGGAGGATAATATTTTATGCAATTCTAGACATATCTCTGTTATTTGTTACTTCAGTGACAAAGCACAGCAATTCCCTACCACACTTTTTTCCCCCCAATATTTACCTCTTTTCTTTTGTTCTACTCATACTACGTGCAACCATTCCCTATTACGGAATTTCCTTTTTATGTCCATGGTATCCAGAACGCCAAGTGATAATATGCTTTTAAGCATATATGAAATAATTGTATTTCTTGCAACAATCCCATTATTTTTCTAAACTTTTGCCATTCAAGTGTCCCTTCCGCAAGCTTTCACTGCATAATGTTGCACTGCATCACATGCGTGAACTTGTTGGGAGCTCTTCACATATCTCAACAAAGCAGTACATCGAGCAGAATAAAGAGTGACATCTTTGGTCATGGATCAAAGGTCCTAAACTACCATCTTTAAGGGGTAACACAGCTAGCATTCAAATAGCTATTTGAATATATGCCATTCAATTACTAAGGACAGGGGAATCGAGATCTAAATTCTGCCCAGGCTGAGTGCCTATCACATCTTAGTGGTCCTGGCCTCACTGCGCATACCATGTAAAAAGTCGCTCTACCTGTGTAAAGGAGTCAGACACTTCTGATTTTCACACACCCGACAGGATTTCCAAATCATCAAACTTCAACTTTGCTGACCAGAGATGGGAGAACATTGAAGTGGTGACAGCTTTTGGTGAGAATGTCAGTTGTCTAAATCCCAGACAAACACAACTACACACCAAGATCATCTTGACTGATCATGACTGATACAATAAAAATAAATTTATTCACTAAGATATGCAAAATCTGGTAGCAGTAGACCAAAACTAATTCCTTCAATTCCACTTGAAAACTGTTACATAGTATAACATGTCCCTGCCTGTGGCAGGGGGGTTGGAACTCAATGATCTTTAAGGTCCCCTCCAACCCAAACCATTCTATAATTCTATAATTCTATAATCTCAATCAGGAAACGCTGCATAAAATAGAATTGCATTTTCTCTCTTGTCTCCAAACAGATTTCAGATGTGGCCTCCAGCAGAATGAAAGGAACACTTAATAGGGAGATTAAAAAAAAAATCACAGCTAATTATAATAATGATCTCCGTCTCCCTGCGAAGAGTGCATCTGAAAGAAGTAATCCTTTTTTTCTTTATGCGGGAGTGTAAGTGGATACTCTTGAATGTTGCTGCTAACCAGTTTTCTTGAAGAGATATTTTGTGCTAGAGGCATCTTAGAACCTGATTTACAACAACTTATGTTAAAAAGTAGTCAAGAAGAGGTAGGTATTATGGCACCTTTCCCCCTTCCCCTTTTCTATGACCTGATCGCTCTCTACAACTGCCTGAAAGGAGGTTGTAGTGAGGTGGGTGCTGGCCTCTTCTCTAAAGTAACATGTGATAGGACAAGAGGAAACAGCCTCAAGTTGCACCGAGAGGTTTAGGCTGGATATTAGAAAAAAATTATTCACTGAAAGAGTGATCAGGCATTGGAACAGGCCGCCCAGGGAAGTGGTGGAGTCACAATCCCTGGAGGGATTCAAGAAATGTGTGGATGTGGTGCTTCAGGACATGGTCTAGTGAGTTAGGTGGTGTGGGTTGACAGTTGGACTTGATGATCCTTGAGGTCTTTTCCAACCTTAATGATTCTATAATTCAGCTATTTCCATCACTTGCAGTATTTGCTTTACTGCACCTTTCTTTGCGTTGTATTATACTTCATTTTCTTACTATGGCTTTATCCTGTACCGTGAGTATGTGGCACTAACATCAGCACATGGTAGCACCCCAATGTTTGTGGAATGATCCCTGCCTCACTCTTTCCCATCCAAACCTCATTATCTGTTTCACAAGAGTAAAACTATTCTACTCCAAGTAAACAGAGGTAAGGAGTAAAGGGCTGCCTACCTGGGGGTGGCACAATGGTGTCCTCCTCTTTGTGACCTTCTCTGAAGGACTGCAATAAATGTTGAAAATCATAAGTAAGAAAATGGAAGTTTGAGAGTATATTTGTAACACTCTCCTGCTGTTTTCAAGGTAAGAGAAGAATGTTAGAGCTCACCAGTAGAAAAGCAGGCAGTTCAGGGTCATGGTTAGTTCCAATATAACCAGATGGACTGTTACGGGAATTCAGAAAATTCTACATTCTGCATTAGCTCACAATGTTCAAAAATAATTATGTGACGGGAGTGAATGAGTTTTGTATCCTAAGTCGAACACACATTTTTAAGTATCACTGCCTATATTCTTTACACATGCCTACATATGCTGTCTGTGCTTGCAAGCATTGTGTATCGTATTATTCACGGTGTTATTTGTCATGGAAGACCCCACTGCATTTTTTAAAGCAAAGCAATCAGTCTATCTACAACTAGAGTGAAGTTACCCGGGGGCGAAATGTAGGAGTTATTTAACAAAATACAGCTACCTTACATAAAAGTATACGACAGCGAATGAAAAATAACAAATGCAGCTGAAAATGTAGGAGGAATTTGTAATGTAATTATCAAAATTTAAACCTGATGTGCCTTGGCAAAGTGAACAGGGAACTGTGAAGGGAGGAAATGTGAATACCAGTAGTAGTACTTTATTCCATAGAACTATTTTGGTGTATTTATTTCTTGGAGATTCTGAGGCAAGAGTGCCTGCTTACACACATTATAACTAAGGCATCACAGCGGAGTTTACCTTATGAAGCACCCAACAATTGCGGCACAAAAGAGCACCATCACTGTCAGGTCTCCAATACACGTTTTCCACTAGCACTGCTGATATTCATGTGCCTGACAGGTCAGACATTTAAGTATCTGCCCATTTCTGATTTCAGCACATTTAAAAATTCCTGGGAGTATTTAATCATAGTGATTGACTTAATGGTCCTTGCCAAGTCACTTTCATCCTTGACTGGGACCCAAATGATCAATAAGCTTGGCCATGCCAAAAGAGAGGAGAAAGAGAGAAAGAAGGAGAGAAAAGGAAAAAAAGAGGGCAAGAAAGATAAAGAATGAGGAAAAGGGAGAGAAGGAAAAACAGAAAGGGAGGAAGAAAAACAAAGTGAGAGAGTGAAAGAAAGAGCTAAATAGATAGCAAGAGCATGCAAAAGAGAAAGAGGGAAAGAGAGAAAGAGAGAGAGAAAGAAAGAGAGAGAAAGAAGGGAAGGGAGGGGAAGAGAGAAAAAGGTAAAGGAAGGAGAGAGGGAGGGAAAGAAGAGAGGGAGGGAAAAGTAAGACGGAGGAGGAGTAGGACACTACATGAATATGAAACATCATCTACAGCTTCAACCCAGATTCACTCAAAAGGTTATGGGATGCTAGTATTTAACAACAACCAACCACAATAAAAATGCAACATCACAATGTTTGAGGGCTGGGGGTGTTCTAAATTCAAATCAATCCCTACCATTAATACTGTCAAACATGCCTAAAGTTTGCCATAGTAGCTGAAGTACTATTTTAAAAATGCATCTAAATTACTTGCAAACCTAAGGGTCTTTGATAATTAGTAGGAATTTGGCCACAAAATTTCTTTGTGCATTCCATTTGTAACTGTAAGCATTTCTTCTTTCACATTTAACATCTAAGTGGTGAGCCAAAATTTCATTTTCAGGAGTAATACAGATAACTCAGAGCATAAATCTCACTGGATGTCAAACAGATACGACTTCTAACAGCTTCAAAATAAGCCTCCTAAGTAAGTTAGGTACTGAAATATTGAGCAATGCAGTGCATGAATTAGAAATACTAATAAAAAGTATAGGTCTTCAATATCTATTTCTTATCCTCTATAACTAATAAAGTATTTACCCCAAGAAGATTTGAGTTCCAGAGCTGGAAAGTGTTCTTGGGGGAATAAGGACAGAACTTTATTCCAAGCACATAAAAAAGATGAATACTAGAAGTGAGGCCATTCAAGCTATTCTGAAAGCACAAGTCTCCCTTCAGTTTTGAAACGCTCTTGAAAAATTGATTCCAGTTACAAGCATACATACGTGTATATGGTAAAAGATAGTTATATTGGAATTATTTTAATGAATACGGTGCACAGGTTCTGAACAGAGTGGTTTTCATCCATCCCACATTACCTAAGACATGAAATTTTGTCAGAAAGTTGATCCTAACGTGACACCACCTTTAACACCAGCACAGGGCTTGTACCACCTGTCAGATCACATTCCTCAGATGCTGCAGAGGAAGCAAACAGGCCCACCAAGTTTCAATTATAGCAGTCACTCTGCAAGACTCATGCGTCTGCAAGAGAGGGCTGTAGACAGTACACAAGGCCATGAAATATATAGCTTTGCTTCTCCCCAGTAAACAAACCTGTACGGATCCGCTGGGGCCGGTTAGTGTCAGCATTTGCAGCTGAAGGTACTCTTTCCTCATGCCAGCTAACACACAGCCTTACAACTACAGAGACGAGTTCAGCCAGACATGCACAGGGCCACACTCGGCTAAGTACTGTCGCCCTCACTAAACCAGGGCTCAGTTGTAAGTACAGGTGGAGAGAAGGCGCATGCTGCTCACCCCTACACTCACATGAGAGCAGACTCATGGCCATGCACCCTTCATCTTTTGCATTGTTCTTTGGGATTAAAGGATGAATTATTAGCTTTCCAGATTCTGTCAATACTATTTTTTATGATTCTGTCGCGACCCAGCTCATAGAACCACCCTGGGTGGGACGAGTGGGGTTTGCGGAGGTTCTATATATACATTCCCTTGGGGCAAATTAAGATGAAACGACACCAAATTTGGAGATTGTCAATTTGCAGTCTCTACAAAACTGCACGAATAGTCCTCCACAGATGCTGTGGCACTACTGCATATATATATACTTTACACATAAATGTATGTCCATACAAATTCACATATGCACCCATACATACACGGAAAGCCTTACACCACCTCCATGCCCCTTACACCACCTCCACGCCCCTGTCAAAACCAGTTCCTAACCAGGACCCACCTTTCCACAAACGCACTCCATGTACACACAAAACCCCCAAACACTGCTGAACATGGAGAAATGCAAACCCCTGTGCAGACACATGCAGAGATCCACGCTTCGTGACTGCCTGCCCAAATCTCCCAGCTCACACACTTGTGCACATCAGCGCTTCACTTCAGATTATACCCATGCATGCACACACATGTACACGTGCACGTATGCACCACATGCACATCCACATCAAACTATACATGTGCAAGCCTGTACGAACGATCACATATGCACACACGTGCAAGGCAAAAGCATTCACAGAGGCACACACATGGAAGAACACATGCACACATACACACACACAACACGCACACAAACAGATCCGTGCAGTCTCACGCACAGGTGCACGCACGCACACACACACACACGCGCGCACATACAGAAACACAGATGCACACACCCAAACACACGCACTCACATACCCACGCACGCACGCAGGTGCACCCACACCCAACACAGCAGCCCCCGCACGCACACAAACACACCCCCGCGGGCACACGCTTGCACGCACACGTGCACGTGCAGACGCCCCCTGGCACAAACGCCCGCGGACACCCCGCTCAGCGCCCGCCTCGACACGCGCGGGCCCCGCAGCGGCAGTTACCCGCATACACGCGGGCACACGCACACACACGCCTCCGCACAGAACGTTCCACCGCCCCCACGCCCCTCGAACACACGCCCCCGCACCGGGCGCTGCCCGCCCGCCGTCTCCGCATGCTGCCCCTGCGCGGGGAGCCGCCGCCCCGCCCACCTCGCGCGGCAGTCGGGCCGGGCAGAGGAGGGAAGAGGAGCGCGCTGGCCCCCCGCCCGGCCAGGCGAGGTCGGCGCCTATTCCCGCAGCCCCCTTTCCCNCCTGCCCCCGTCCTGCCCCCGTCCTGCCCCCGCCCGCGGCGGCAGAGGGGTCCTGGGCTGCGGGCATGGATATGGCCGCGCTCCTCGGGGAGTGGGGCTGTGCCCGCCGCTCCCCGCGCCCGCGGAGACCGGCATGTAATTAATGGCTCCGCGCAGAGCAGTTAGCCTGCAGAGCCCCCCGGAGACGCACACGCTGCGGTGCGGGGTGTGTGCCCGCAGGCGCTCGTGTGTGTGTGTGTGGTGATGGCAGCCCCCAGCACGGCACGTGAATTCCTAATAACGCAGCAGCGATGGTGTTGAAGCGGGGCAGAGGGGGTGGCTAAGCGGGGGGCGGCAGGACGGGCGAGCCCCCGCCGTGTGAGCCGCCGGAGGCTCCGCCGGGAGGCTGTGCAGATCTCACCACGGTGTTTTTTTCTCCAGCCGTTTTCCTGGGCAGAATTTATCCTCTTGGAGGAACAGCGGGGCGGGGGGGAGAATCTCAATTGTAAATACTGCTTGGAGTTTACCGGAGAGAGCGTCTGGGCTTTAAGATGCTCCTCCGTGGCTCCTGGTGGATGCTGTAAGGAGCCAGGGCTGTGGTCGGTTTAGTCTGTGAAGAGAGCTGGGGTAGCGGGGGGGTGGGGGAAAGGAAAAGACACGATCGAGAGTAGCTGAGACTTTGTGCCCCCGTTGGAGAGATGGTTGAGTCCTCGTCAAGGTTGCTGTGGTATCCCAGAAACACCATTCACTCCGAGCTGTGACCGCGCACCATCAACAGCAACAACTCCGCTGCGCCTGGCCAAGGAACAGGAATTAGGAGCTCTCAAGAATAATATGAAAGGGATCTGCAGAGGGGAAATCCGTGCAAAGGAACCGAAATTAGCAGACTTTGAGGAAAGGGGATGTACTAAATGTGGCCGGCTGGACTTCATCCTGGTGAAGAAAATGGAGATTAAAAGTGGATTTACAGTTTGGAACCTCGTCTTTTTATTGATGGTTTCGTGTGTGAAAGGTAGGGTAGCATTTGAGGGGTATATTTTCAGGGGTCTGTTTGCTTTCGGTCAGGGCGTTGCGAGCTCTCGCCTTATGACAAGGTGTATTTAAAATATATATTTATCTCCTATTTTATATTTTCACCCTGGGTACTTTGCAGTGGAAAGATATAAATAATTGCTAAAGCGGGGAGGAAAGAAGGACTTGATTCAGAGCTCTCTTCGGAGATAGGAAATGTATTTGCTTGCCAGGCTTGGCGTTCAATGCAGTGACTGAGCTGAGGCTCAATAAATATTCTTGCAGTATGCTCAAACGGAGACGTGAGTTGGTTCATACAGCCTCTAACTGGTGTATATTCAAGCAAATCCCCCAGGTGACTTTTTTAAGGTGATGATGGGGGGGGTGGAATTACCTAAATTTCTAGTTTTCGGTCGAGCAGCGGTCTCTTTGCGGGATGCCTGTATCAATGCACTTAAATAGTTTAACCCGTTGCGTGGGGAAAGTTACGGAGGAGCCCAGCGTGTGCGTAGCCGCCTCACAGCCAGAAACGCGTTCCACTCGCAGCTTTTTGTATGCATGCAGGGCTCCCTGGCTGTTGAAAAGGTACGGTAGCAATTCAGCCCTGAAGGCATGGTCTGCCGCTGAGTGCAAAGATCGACACCTTTTCTCTTCCCTCCTTTGGTTCATTTTCCCTGATGTTTGTGAGGTGGTTGGGTTGGGGGGGGTTTGTCTTTTTTTTTTTTTTTTTTCGGGGCAGGGGCTATTTGGCTTTCTTCCTGCTTCTGTGTTCGTGAAAGGAGAGCAAAAAGGAAACCTCTAGTTAGCGGCAAAAACTCGGTGCTTGCAGACAGTTACGGCAAATGCTACCTACACACAGAGAAAAGGAGAAATATGTAGCTTGAATAACGTGCACCTTCAAAATTACACAGGCATCGCTAAACGGTGAAGTGCTGATCCCATCACGCATGCCTTCAGTAAAAGGATCTATTCTGCAACTTCCTACAGTCGGCTGCCTACCCGAAATAATCTCCCCTTGTTTGTGGCCAGTGATTAATATCTGATTAATCGCCCTTTTATCCCCCTCTTCATCCTCATCCCTCCTCCCCTCCACACTCATACACTCCCAGAATATTTAGTAGACATTATCGATCCTCTGCGAGTTTTTAGACTTGGTTATCGCCTACAGAGGTTGCCTGCACGGGTGGGAAGGAGGTGTGTTGGGGCGGGGGGGGGGGAATACACACATTCAAAGGCGTGTCTTCCCAAGCTGGCTCTGCCTTGGACGAAACAGTTTATTGTAGAGCTTTGCAGCTGCTTGTCCCCCCATTTGTATCGCGTGGAGAGGACAATTCGTGTTTCACGGAGGGGATGTCCAGGGCTTTTCCCTCATCCCACCTTACCCTGACACGGGGGATCCGAGGGGAGAGGTTCGCCGGTGCCGTTACCGGCAGCTTCTCTCTGTGCTTACTGAAGCGAGCTGCTCCCCGCTCTCTGCCCCGCTCTGCGGTCAAGCCCAACCCGGGGCTTTGGGGGGACATTTCTGTTCCGTGGTGCAGCCCCCTGTCGTTAATGGATTCTTTGTGCCGGCTGCGATCATTTGCAAGTCCCTGGGCTGGCTGCCTGCGCAGGGTTTGGGGGGTGGGGGGGGGGGACGCTGGGAATGGGGGGTGGCTCCGGAGCTGCTGCTGCTGCCGAAACAGCTGCTTTGTGAGCGCGGATCGCGCGGCGGCAGCATCCTACAAAATTAAAAGACTCGGGCAGTTCTTCCCGTGTCGATGTGGCCGCGGGAGCCGTGTAAGTTTCCACAGCACCTGTTGAGAAGCCGCTTCGCTGGCCCCCGGGGGTGGGGGAAGGAAAAAAACACCGATACCGAGAGCAAAAGCTTGGGATGAAGCACCTAGAACAGAGCAAGAAAACCAGAAAAAAACGGGCTTTGCAAAACTGGTCCTTTCTCTTCCTGCCCATATACAGTCTCAGAGAGATGCTGTGAAGCCGTTTCCTCTCTATTGTCAGGGCCTGAGCTTCCCAGGTGCCGACGTTGGCAGCTTCCATAGGCTTCCCTGGGACTGGGGGGTCCTCCCAGCAACAGCGAATCTCGTAGATCAGATTTTGCATCCAGGACTCAGGCTCCTCCAGGCAGCCAAGCTCTATAGAGCTGGCTTAGACTCACTGCAGCACTGCATCTATTCTGAGCGTTTATAATTAGTTCTCTCCCCAGTCCCGTGAATGAATACATTTTACCTTGATTTACATTCCCATAGTGTCAGCACACACTTCTGCTCCCAGAAACCTTGGCAGAGGCAAACAATGGATGAATACTTGC
Organism: Syrrhaptes paradoxus; assembly: GCA_013400615.1. Taxonomy (NCBI): domain Eukaryota; kingdom Metazoa; phylum Chordata; class Aves; order Pterocliformes; family Pteroclidae; genus Syrrhaptes; species Syrrhaptes paradoxus. The sequence goes on along the minus strand of VZTO01014481.1, from coordinate 28,210 downwards.
CCATTTTAAAACATGCCAGCTGCTGGGAGTGAGGTGACGCCCCAGATCCTGCATCTACTCTACTGTTGCCTGTCAAGGCCCTTTCACCACACCTCACCTCTGCAAGCCATAGCCCGTACCCTTCCTTGCTTAATCCCTACTGAATCGCCCAGCACCGCATCGTAACACCCAAACTGTTGCTGAGGTTCTTGTCATCCAGACCCCTTCCACAGCTTTGCCTTCATACCTGCCTCTTGGGCCCTTCCTACTGCTGTCATCCTCCTGTCACCATTTATCCAGTCTTGATCGACAGCTATTCCACTGTTACAGGTGTCAAACTATCCCAGGGTGCTTACAGAGCCATGTTCACAGCTGATTAATTATGCAGTCCTTACATATAACCATATAGACAAAAAAAATCCTTGTGTTTATCTGCAAATTTGTGCCTCTTTGGAACCTTGCAACAATACTTGGGAAGGGTCAGCAAAGGGAGAAGAAAGGAGAAAATGGGAGGAAGAAAACTGTCAGAATTGCTGAGGAAGGGATGATAGTACGAGCTGAAGTAAAGAAGAATTTTACCCTCTTCAATGAAAATCTTTACCACAATCAATTCTCCAACAAAATCCTCCTTGGATAGACATGGAATAAAAAAGCAAAGAAATGGCATCACTGAAAAGTGAGACAAGGCACAGAAGGCATTAAAACAAAACAAAACAAAACACAAAAAAAACAGAACCCCACCCTTAGAAAATGCCAAGGAGGGTCATTCCTGACCAGCTGCAGGGGTTGATGGATGCTGTGCTCTTCCCTTTAGATGTGCAAGACACTTAAAGCTTCTTCCCTTTCTCCCTCATTCCCCCATGGGAGGAATGAGAAGCACCATTTATGCATGGGAGATACACAAAAAGCGTGGAGGACCAGTGAGTGGAAACCTCCACCATCCAACTCCCCTACAGAAAGGGGAAGATAGGGGAAAAAAAGAAAAGAGGAAAAAAAAGCAAATCCGTGGCAGTTCTTTTATATGCAAAAAAGAAACAAGGAGCACCAGTGAGCTTTGCCTCGTGGGATTTAGGAGAGAAATGGTGCACTAATACCTGCACCCCTTCAGTTTGGCACCTCCCTCCACCAAAAAAAAATATATATAAAATGCTTGTGATCTGTTTGTGGAAGCAGATCAGAGAGGAAATCAGGTGATATGACCAGAGACCACAAGACTCCATCTCTTCTGTTTAGCTGTTGCTCCAAGACAGAGCAGGGAGCCCCAAGGTCTGCTCTTTTGTCTGCCAGGCTAAAATGAAGCTTTGCCTCTGCTGTTGTTCCTCTGTTCCCCTGTTGTAGTTGTGACAAGTGGAACAAGGGCAGCTTTCAAAATAAAAGAGAGATGAAGCAGTGAGATTTTAAATGGCTCATTGACAGAAGAAGTGATGAGAAAATGGAAAGGATTGCCATTTCCAGTTTGGGTACCTGGCATGTGGGATTATTTTGCAGGGACAAAGCATGCCCTGATTCTTTCAGCTACCTCTGCAGTCCTCGTTTTTCCCATTCCCGCCGCAGCCTTGCTCCGTTCAGGCTCCGCCAGTCCCTCCCCACCGCTTTCTTTCCAGTCACTTGACTTATGGGGTTGCTGACGGATGGCTTTCCCTGGTGGGGCACAGGTGGGCGCAGCGAGGCGGACACGGTTGGGCGAGTGGCAGTACTTTCGGGCTTCCTCATTTCCAGGTGGTCACTTGCCGCTGCTGCATGTTCCTCTGTGTGTTGTGCGTAGTCAGGCAGGGGCACAGGGACACACAGACTAGAGAGGGGACACCGTCCTCCTTCCTTACCCACTCCCCCGCACACGCTCAGTTTCACCGCGGTGCCTCTTTCCCATCAGCGCAGCGCTGCTGCTCAGCGGGCTGCGCACAGCACCCAGCCGATTTTTTTCAAGCTACAGAGTCCTGCAGGGCTGCAGACAAAGTTACACACCGCCCCTCTTCTCACCCCCCCAGCCCTCACCCCTTCCCTTCCACTTCAGGGCTAAGACAAGGCGCCCGCCGGCGCACGGCTGCTGCTCCTCTTCCTCAGGGCTAAACCGCAGAACGGCCCCAGCTCCACCAGCACCGGCTGGGACCGTTTCTCCTTCCCTGCCCGGTGCCGGTAGAGTCCCACCAAGGGCACAGAGGAACGTCACCCGCAGTCTCCGCTCTGTTACTGCCAAGGCGGAGCCGGCTCGGGGCGGCGGCAGCCCGGCGCCAGGCTGCACCCGGCAACGGCACCGGCCTCCGCAGCGACGGCACCTCCGGGGAGTCTTCCTTAATGTACTCTCCTTCCGTCGCTTGGCTTTGCTTACTTCAGCTCGGTGAATCCTGCAAGTCTTTTGTTTGCAAGTCTGAGCCAGCATTAGGGTGTTTGGTTGGTTTGTCTGAACACCCAGGAATAGTTCCTCACTTCCTGAGCACAACCAGCCCATTCCTGGCGCCAGTGGGCCGGGGGCTCCAAACAGTCACCCAAGCTGGAGAGGGACAGGATGGATCTTCAACGCCATTATCGACATCTCAACTTCCAAGCACCAGCCCATGAGACCTAAAGAACTCTGTGGATGTGCGTTCAGATCCCTCCTTTTCCAAAACTCCTGTGCAATGAACATAATAAAAACTTACAGTCTACCTGGGTTTTGGGTTTTTTTGCTTGTTTGTGGCATTTTTTTGTTTCTTTATGAGGAACATGTCAAGTAAGATAATTGCCCATCTAGCTTACTGCTCTTTATCTCCAACGGTGACTATTGGCAGCAGTCAGGGAAAGATACAAGAAACACAGCAAGTACAGAGTGACTAGCACATCATCTTGTGTTTCAGCAACCAGGTTTTTGCGTCTTCCAAGATAAGAGGCTGCTTTTGGAACATTATATTTTAAGAGGCACGGACTGACCTGTGCTACACTCATTTGTCTATACTCTCTCCTGCTTCCCTTCCCTTCCCCTCCCCTCCTGAGTTACCATTGTATTCATGTGCATCCTCTGTGCTTTACACTCTGCATCTGGCTGAAAGCACTGAATAGTATGAACGCTTGTAATAAAATTGGCTTTATTATACCTGGTGTTCTTGATGGTGTACATAGGTCAACACCCAGAATTTGAGATTTGTAACCACTCAATGCACATGGATCTAGTAAAGACAGAGAAAAGAACAAAGTTGTTAGAGAAATTTTAAAAGATTTTGAAATATCCTGTGGAGATGGCTCAATTTGCATGATTTTAACCCTTAAGAGAAAAGGTTATGAAGAATATCATTGCCTTGTATTCCTCGTTTTTTAGAAACACGTGTCTTGGACACTATCTGCTTTTCAAAGGCATAGAGCATTTCTAGTCCCAGCTGGCTCCAGTAAGAGCCTGGGGAACTAGTTAGCACCTGTGAAGCAAGGCCAAGTGAGTCCATCGTTACAAGGCTGGGACAGAGAGACTCAGTATAAATCAAAGGAAAACATATATAAAATAACTCACAATTATATGTAAAACATAATTTCTGTATAATCTTGTAAGCTGGAACTTGTAGGAATAGGAAAGGCTTAAGTATCTGCAATTTTTTTTTCCTTCTCCACTAATAGAAAACTTCAGTTCTGATTCAACGGTTTTGTGACATCTCAGACTCAACTTCCTGCTGATTGAGTATAATTTGGCTTGTATTTCTGGACTTAATGCCCAGAGTTGAAACAATAGAGCAAAGCCTTTGTAGGAAAGTGGTTTACCAGATTACTCCAAAGCACTCTCCCAGGAAAGAACAGTCAGATGATAGGCAGCTTGGTCTAAGGTGTTGGTTTTTTCTTAGATCTCTATAATTTTAAGGGCACTTTTACTACAGAAGATATTTGAAGGAGCACAATTTAAGTAAATCAGAGAGGCATATGATAAAAGTAGTTATTACAATGCTATAAAATGTACCATTTTGATTGAATAATTTTCATGTGAAGGTTTATTGAAAAAAATTTCAGAACTCTTATGAGCTTTAAGCATGTGCCTTTTGAACAACTTCACAGAAGAATGTTTACTCCTCAGTGACATTGTACAGTTTTTCTACAAAAAGACAATCTTCACATTTTTCAGACATTCAAGGGACAATATTTAGAAATTATCTTGGACCTAAATGGAAGGGTGCATGATATGTCATCTACAGGATGTCATGTGCCTCTTAAATAAGAAAACCTTGCAGTACTAGGAAACATTGAACATCTGCTTTCCAACATCAGGTTTTTCTTTTTGGGAAATGAAATGGACAAGAATACTAAACTATGACAAAAACTGCTTAATATAAAGATGCACACACACACCATGTTTTTGCTGATATTTAGATTTAGTTGCTTACTCTTCCTGGACAGATTTGCATTCATGGTCCCACTGCCTTGTTCTTACAGATCATGTAAAATTTACTATGACCCCATAATCTCGGCATTACAAGTGCTGAATACCGTTGTAAATGTCAAAGAAGGAAACAGCGGAATTTCATCATCTCCATCCCAGTGTCTGAAATGTTAGAGGGATAAGTTTATAGATGTAGGAACAGTGTTAGTCAGAGAGAGAGCGCCTCACAAATTGTGGAACAGCATACAGCACTGGTGCTCTCATAGGATGGTATTGTCACAGATGAAGGCGAGATGCAAACAGCGCAGGCATAGAGAGACTGACTGCCCGTTTTCCCTTGGATTCTACAAAATGCATCCTAGTATTCTGTATCATATTCATATTGCATCATAGAAATAAGGTGAATAACAGTAAGTAACTTAACTACAGAAAGATTCATGGGGTGAAGAAGTCTAACCTCCGTAGGCCTGTAAATAACAGATTATCTTTGCAATCGGACTAAAGGAATCTGGAGTCTCGAGGCAGAAATGACTGAGTAATCAGTTGGATTGTACAGATGATGAATCACTACTTCTGACCTTGAATTCTATTTTATCTGTTTCCCATATCTACATATCTTATTAGCCTTATATCTTTATGCATTGTATCTTGTTTGTTTTCATTCTCATGGAATTGTGTATAGACATGTACACATACATATATAATATGCACATACACAAATTATATCCATCTATTTGGTTATGTTATGAAGAAATCCAACGGACTGCACTGTTAGTTTATACAGATGCAGGTAACAACTTGAAATGTATGTGCTTCCTGAGCAATTCATTACATTTTATTTTATTGTGTATTCCCAATCTCAGAAGGAAGTTGTACTATAATACAGAACTGATTTCACTAACAAAACTAGAGTGCAAGTAGTGGTAGCTAGTAAATGTTAGGAGGAGAGCTTGACAGGGGGGTTGGAATTTGATGATCTTTAAGGTCCTTTCCAGCCCTAACCATTCTGTGATTCTATGAAAAGAAAAAACACCAGCTACTAAAAACACTGATAAAAACTTACCCTAGCACATTGAGACTTAACTAACACAATTATTTATTCCCACTGGTTTAGGGTGGTTTTTCCAAGTATAGTTTCTGTAAAATTTTTAGTAGCATTAAAACCTCTAATCAACTTCCAAATACAGAAAAAAATATTTCTGTGATTTTTTTTTTATTTATTTTAGTACTGGTATTATCATTTAAAGAAGCTGATATATCACATCTCAGAGGTTTCAGTGGCAGTTAAAATTATCTCTCGGTGATCATTATCTTCTTACAGAATTGTTTTCAGACCCAACAAGTGCATATCTGCAAGTGTAGTTCGGAGTCCTCAACTGAAATGAGCTACCTAGATACCGAGTATAAGTATTCTTCTCCTTTCAACACAGCGTTGAAATGGAGCTACTTGAATTACAAAAGTTTTCTTGTACTATATAGTCTTACCTACAGGGAGAACTTCACATTCCACTGTAGTTGGCTTTCTTGATCATTGTGCAATTTTCTCTGGGAATCACAGCTTAGTCTAATTAAAACCAATCTTTTAAAAATCTATACTAGAAGTTGCATTTTTGCTTCTGTGTATAACAGCTTTGATCCAAAGGTGAATGGAACTTACAAAACAGGATATAAAATGAGCTTCTAAACTGCCTGTTGTTGAGCCCATCAAGAGCAACAGGAGAGTCCAAAATAGGACCTTTGAGAGTAGATCTTACTCCGCTTCTTTTCATACTGAGTTTTGAATTACAGTTTTCTGGACATATATGTTGTTTGACTCAGAAACAGAAATTGTAACAGAGGCCATGTATTTCACAATATACTAGAAATTTTCAATAGTAGCTCTATTTGGAAAACTCGCATTATAAACCTAAAGATTACAAAAGTAAATTGTTTGTGATTATGTTTAAGGAAAGCAAATTATATATTTGGATACAGTCAGAAAATGCTCTGTCTTTCTATATTTTATTGATGATCATGTCAGCACTTCTGGGGATCAGTCAGCTATATTCAGTGTAATGGTAGTATGCTAACACAATGTCGGCTGTAGTCCTTAGAACCACGGAGTACTCAGGATTTTTGTCAGCATGTATGCTGAATTACAGCCAATTTACAACCTGGTTTCAAGATTCTTTATTAAATTTTTTTCTCTCCAGTAGAACATTCTGGAATTTGCAGAGGGCTGCTAATAGCTGCAGACGAACTGGGAGGAGCTGAGAAAATAGATTTAAGTCTGGAATGCTTTCAGATTTAATTCTTAATGCAATTTGTTTTTACTTTTATTGGATTATCATATATTCCAGATATGTAGTTACATTTGAAAATGCTGAATTAGCTAGCAAAAACAAAGCACAAAAATAGAGAGGCTTCCACATTAATTTTATTGTGTTTATCTTCTGCTAGCACGTTCCTTGTATTTGCCACTATCTCAGAGTCTAAAACCATGTAATATACTGAGCCAAAATCACAAGAACTAAAATGTACTGGAAAACAAGGGTCCAAATCCTGAGTTTTGGAACGCCTACTTGGTTGATCAAAGGTAGAGGGAAGAAAAGGTCTTTGGCCACATCAGCTCTGCAGTAACAGATACTTTTTTCATGCATCTCCAGGTGCATGTGGGAACACATGCATGCAGGTGTGTGTCTGCATGCCAGCACTTCTGGTCACAGGCATCTGTAGCTGTGTGCTCTGTCAAGAAGAACCTATGCTTAATTCATCACTATGCTCATCTTCTGTGTCTTCCCTTGAATACATCTATGCTAACTGACACTTATACTTTAATCATTTGACTGCTGCTACTGATTTTAGCAGTGCTTGTTGCATGACACGGCAGTTTTAATGACCACAAGAGAAGAAATATGTGTAATTCATAATTCATGATGAAAGGGCAAGACATTTTCTCCAAAATCTTTATGTCAATATAGTGCTCAAAAAAGTACTTATCTGATTAGAGACTTTTCATCAGTCTCATGTATTGAAGTAACACAAAACAAATTGCACTTATCAAGTTGATATTTTAGCAATTCTCATGGCAACAATCCTTCCCTGCTAAGACGCAAATGGCTAAGATTCATACAGCTTTCACATGATTTACTAAATATGAAATTTCTTCATATGAAACTGCTGAAAGATTTCCTTTTCAATGAGACCCTTCAATAAAGGGTCCTGGAACTGAAAAAAATCAACATTTTACATGGCCATTTTGATGGGCTTGAAAAATGTCCTCTTACAGCTGAAAGAGGGGAACTGACTGCTCAGTTCTTGGTGTGATCTTCAACTTAAAAATAAACAGGAACATCATTACCTATTCCTTTCCAGTTATACTATTCAGCTTATCTACCACTTTCATTCAGAATTCTTCTTTTCAATAGTTGTTCCTTTCTGCAAGCTTTGTTGAAGGGGGCCAGTACTTTCTATCACACAATTCACATAGTTACTAGCTTCAGAAACTTTGTTAGTATCAGCTCTTTACCCCTTGTTTCAATCTTGGCAACTCCTTCCTGGGAAAATAAAATGCCTCTGACATTTGGGAGGATATTTCTTTAGAGGGTTTTACAGATTCTATTTAATGAACTTTTGTGTGTCCTAAATGCAACCATACTCTCCTTACAGCAATTATAGACGTGTAAGAATTTCAATGCTATTATACTTCTTAATGTGTCTCAATTTTCTACCCAAGTTCTTCAGCATTCTTTAAAAAGTTTAATTTTCAGCCCCTTTCTGTGGGAAGAAAAATAGCATGGACACTAGACTAGCAATAGCATTTCAGTGGTTTTCATAGAGGATACAGAGCCAACAGAACCTCCCATGTCTTCTCATGCAAGAATAACCCTGGCAAATAGGTGAGATATATTGTATTGGCATTTTCATTGTCAGCAGTAGAAAGTTGTACCAGTCAACCATATAAGACAGTGATTTTCGTAAACATCTTGATGAACTTACGCTTCTCAAAGCTATTTATCTGAAACAACAATGAACAACAGAATCAATGTTTAATATAGGATGAGTTCAACAGCACTGATGACTCCTGCATGCCTGCCTCCATTACTTTCCTAAGGATATGCTTCCAAAATTCCTGAATCTCTCTAGTACTACATTTGCAGGTCACTGAAATTTGTATGAGTTTCTGCACTGATTTCAGCTAGTTTTAAATTAAGCTCCATGTAAAAAAACCTACTCTCCTAAGCTCTATCTATATATTTTTACTACACTCCAATTGTAGCTCATCAGTTAGCTCGTGTATTTTTTCTCCATTTATCCAGCCTCCTCTGCACTTCTGGGCTCCCTTCCCAAACTCTCTTCCCACTCCACAAGTACTACTGGAGAAGTCCCAAAAACATAAAGCCTGCAGTAAAATATAGAAAATTCTCTTCAGTTTCTGTGTCATTTGGAAAGTTCTTTTGTGGACCAAAGTAATAAACGTGTAAGGGTAATCTGTTAGGAAATAAAATATCCTCCCAGCCTTACAGTCCTAGATTAGGCTTACTAACTTTTTCAGGATGTTCTTTGCATTTCAAACCATCTGTAAGAAGGCAAGATTGAAAGAGTGGAGTTTCAGTTATATTTATTTTCATTTTTCAGATTATTGTGCTTGTCTACATGATTATTTTTTGGTAACCAAAATAATACCCCTTAACCTCAAACAAAGAAACTTCAGAACATGTGATTTTAAAAGGTCAAAACCTAATAGCAAATTAAAGATAAAATACCTACTTGCATACAAATAAACATATGGAATCAGAAGCTTAACATTTGGGTACTTGGTATATTTTGGAAATCCAAGATACATCTTCTCTATGTTTCAAGCTCCAATGTATGCAATGCACCTGTCCCGTGAGATACCCTAAGGAAAATTTTACAGATCTAATAGTACTAGTGTATCCTTTACTGATATGGTTCTGGGATGACCAGAACAGACTAGTCAGGACTCTAGATTCTATAGAACATTGTAGATTATTTTAAAAAATGAAATAGAAAAGGCAAAAAACCCCCCAAAAAACCAGCTCACATAGGGTAAACCAGGGCTAGATTCGTACGGATTCTGTTACTCACTTGTTCCAAGATTGACTTTGAGCATTTCAATGAAATCAGCAGAGTTTGCTATGTGACTGACTTGTGAAAGGTACGGTTCCAAATTGCTCCCTTTGGGGCCTCTTGGGCTGGTCACCTCTTTGAAGTCCATTGACAGCTGAGTTAACACAAACGTCTAATCTAAAGAGTCAGAGTGTGCCACAGATACCAGCTAAAGAGAGAATCTGCTCAGCAGAACATCTGTAATTATCAAGAAGACATGAATTGCCTCCTAGAATTCAGGGTGAATCTGGAGTAACTATAAGGAAAATGCATAATTTATTTTAAAGTGTAGTATACAGTACAACGAGCAATGAATCATCATTAAAGAATTTACAGATACTTCTGAAGATATAGGTGCACTTTAATGCTGAGATGTTTTCAGAAGAACATTTTCTTCATTAAAAGTGTGGTTTGCTTGGGGTTGGTTTTTTTTCATTATTAAGCCACTACACTGTCTTGAAGGTGAAATCCTGTGGCCAAACTGATTTGAATATATTTTGTTGATCTATATTTAGTTTTCTCGTCATCTGCTTTTGCTGTGCTTCATTTGCACAAGCTTTATTTGTACCATCTCTTTTGTACCATACTTTTTAGTGCTTTTAATTCACAGACTGCGTGGGGCTAGGTTCCTATTCTTTTCTGGCACACTTGGATGACTGTGCATTTTTTGAGGTGTATCCGTGATTTTCCTGCTTGCCCATCTCTTATCAGTATTTTAAATATGCTCATTATTTACTTGAATATCTGTTTTTTACAATATCAGTGTCTTTTTTGCTACCTGACAATATTATTTTCTCTCTCATTTCTGTAGAAGGCTCAATTAATGTTTCTAACAGTGTTTCTGTTTCATGTTGCTTGGTGGCTCTAAGTCTTTCCATGCAAAGCTTTTGACTTGTCAAGTGAGAAGTGTATTTTTGAACACGAGTGATCATCCATTCAGTTGTAACCTTATTGAAATAATCACCAGTAGTTTATTTTAGAGTTTGTCCTCACTGAAATGAAGATTTGTCATTCACTGACTTTTAGCAGAACAGACCAGATTGTTATAACAAACAAAACACTTCCTTTCAATACAGAGGAGTTTATTTAGGATGTGACAGCTCTACAAAGCTGTTCATCCCATGCATAGGACTAACCTGATGAAACTGAAAAACTGAAACAGTTGAACTCCATCAGATCCTTTTTGGCCAGTACCCTAAAATGGCATTCAAGTTAGTGTGCTAAGTAATTGACACTCTCAAAAACCTTACAGGCTTTGGTCCATTTCTGTTCACTGTCTTATGATGGTAGTTAGGTGAGTCCCAAAAAAAATGTTTCAGACTTTAGGATTACTATCAGATTTTATAATAGTTTTCAAATCTTATTTCAGCTCATCATTCGTTTGTAAAGATGGCAAGAGAAAGACTAGAGCTGCAAGATGAGCAGAAATTCTAAAATCCATTTTAAAGCCTAAAGTAAATAATTTCAAAACTTTAGAAGACAACGAGTCAACAGTTTATGAGCCAATCACATTTTTTTTAACTGTGATTTGGTCTAGAAGTTGGAAGAAACACATGAGAAACCCTGAGAGTTTAAAGTTTCTGACTGATCTCTAAATCAAAAGCAGCTGAGCAGATTTAAATATTTTGTGTAAACAAATTTGCATCCAGGCTGCTAATCTGCATGCCAGCTTTCAGTTTGACATTTTCTGAAATGATGGAAAAATGCTAAGCCCTTAATGCTAAATGGAGTTCATAATGGAAAAGCTGACAGACCCATAATTACCTGTATTGTGATTCTGCTGAAAGCTTCTTTATCTGTCTAATCTTTTTCACAATGGAGTTAAATATATAAATTCTTGAAAGGAGGAAAAAAGGAACTTTATGCTTGTAATGCTGAGCTGTAGCAATGTTACACTTTCTTCCAGGCATCCACATATGGAGGTAGCAGTGACAAAAATGTGTTTGAAAAAAGATGAAGCATTTCCTGTGGAACTGTAAAAGCAGCCAGTGATGCTTAGAAGTTTAAATTAACCTCAATTTTTCAGTCTTTTTGAGTCACCTTCTGGTAAGGTGCAAGTAAACAGGCCCAATCCACTATTTTTAATATGGCAATGAGGAATTATCATAAAAGAAATTTGTTACTGACTTGACATGGCAAAAAGCAGATGCTTCAGTTCCAAGATCAGCTATTGGCTCATCTCAATATCTTCCTTAACATCACTCTGCCCTTCTTGACATGTGGAGATCAGGACTGCAGGCAATGGTCAAGGTATGGGTACATCAGGGTTTTGTGTATGGGGATAAGTTACACTTTGGTGTACTTTCTTTGTCTTCCTGATCATGCTTAATATTTGGGGAGGGAGGGCTTAATTGCCATGGAACATGAAATCAGAGACATGTCAGTGACAACTTTGAGATCAAAACTTTAAGTTCCAAGTTCAGCATCATGCAAGTATCATTTAGTTATATTTTTCTATATGCGTATTAATCTCTAAAACTAACCTACTTATGCATTTGCACACCCGTTCATTTTGTGAGGACATTCTGGAGTTCCTCACCATTGGTGCATCATTTGATTACCCAAAGGATCTTAGCAGCATCTCCAGTCTGTTTCAACTTACTCCATTTCCTTGCTCCATTGGGGATGAAGATATGGAAGAAAACTGTTCCCGTCACTGATCCTGGGGCAGCTTCAGCTTTGATTCTTCCTCATCTAAGCCGGACTCTGCTTCTTATTCTTCAACCAGGTTTAAGTTCATGAAAGGATCTTCCCATCTCTCCTGTGGTAACGTATTTTCTTTAATAGCCTTTGTTGGGGAGCCTTGTTAAAAGGTTCTTGTATATTGACAGTGACTAAATTTAAAAATCGTAGTTATTCTGATTAATGTGTCTGTCTCCAGAATTCCCTTTTCCTGGATGTTAGCTTTGACCAAGGTCATTTAGTAAGAATAATATTCTGCCTGTCTCACACCTCCTTTCATATGCTTGAATACAAAGCTATAGATCCAGAAGAAAAGAGCAGACAAGAGCTGTAGCCACTCTGCAGTATTGAAAATTTTAGTTCAACCACTTTAAACGTTTGAGAGAGTTGTTGAAGGCCCAATACGGAGTCAGGCTTGTAATAACAGTTTCACAGAGGCGCATAAATGTAGTCAGAGTGCAAGCCTATGGACAGAGTTTGGAGTGTGCCTCTTTCTTGAGAGCTCCCTATTGGCAGCCCGCAGAAATCCCAGCCCTTAGCACGTTAGCTGCTGTTAATGCTGTTGGAGCTATTTTTTCTCATACATGAAGTATGTAGAACATAGGATCTCACCTACATTTCTGAAGGCCAGTCTTGGACCTGCTCTCTTATGGTATAACCATTGAAAGAAGGGTAAGAATCCATCTTGGCTTCTCAACATCTGACTTATAAGCACCCAACCTCACTAGGTCAAGCCCCGAAAACACCAGAGAAGAGGGCTGCCTGTGTAGGTTGCTTTTTCCATTACACGGAAGAGCCATAAATATTTTGTGGGCTGGATCAGAACTCCTTCAAGGTACTTCTGAGGTAGGATGAAATTGTTTAGCACTTTAATAGCAGATGTAAAAAATGTGTATTTCTGGAGCTGCAGGAAATTGTGATGATTGTGTTGGAAACACTTTTCTTTCCAGAATTTGAACTGAACTGCTATTCCAAGGAAAGTGTTAAGAGACACTGAGCTGTTGCTGTTGCCACGTTTCAGATGAGATGTTGCTGGCATGTCTGGTTCTGAAAGATTGCATGGTATTTTTCACAGAATATTTTTATTAGCCTTCATCTGCTGGCTGAATTCCAATTTGGATAATTGCAGTCTGCTCTCTGAATTATCTGAGCAGAGTATGTTAAATAACCTTCTACACTTCCTTTCCTAATCTTCTGAGGGGCATTTCTGAGATTTATTAAATAATAGTTCAGCTTAATCTAAAAGACAACTGCTTCTAAATGCTAGGGAAAAGTGACTGTGTTAGAAGGTGTGTTGACTACTCAGTGCTAAATTACACTGCTGCATTGGTGGTCCTTGCCATGTAGGAAGAGTTCCTTAGCACTATACAAAAAAAAAAAAAACAAAAGGAAACTATTTTCAAGATAGTTGCAATTTAATTTAGAGTTGGTGGAAACATTTTAGATAAAAAATACAATACGTTCTCCACAAGAAGGTATGTATGAGCCTGGAGAAATCTACATAGAAAGTTTTGGAAATGTTTCAAGATTTTGAAGGTTTAGAAAAGATTTCTTATTCAAGATAAGGGATAAATGCAACTGTAATACATAGCAGAATGTAGAAAAGTGTAAAGCTGTGCAAAACTTTGAATTTGTCTGAAATATGAAAAAAAGGAAAGGGGCAAAATTGGTCAGTTGGATGAGTCATGAAGCCAAGTCTCCATTTTTCAGTAAATCAATTCAGATATAGCTGTGTATAAGCACATACTAGTTCAGTCCTTTGTTTTAATTTGGAAAGATAATAAAAAGAAAATTGAAAAAAATACAATAAAATACAATAAAGAAAAAAGGGAAGTGAAGAGAAAGAAGAAAAATGTAGGTTCAATATTAGTCCCATCATTGTTCAAGGTGTTTTTGAACACTCGTAATTATTGAACTAGTTTAAGGATAACTTGTTGAGCTTCAGTGCATCATCCCATCAAAAACTCATGTTTGCTTCTCTGTCTCTGCCCAGTGGTAAGTAGCAACCACCAAAATTTACCAAAGAAAGAGATAGGAAGCAAAGGGACTCCACAGAAATGTCCTGCCTCAAAAGATGCTCTAACATTCAGTATCTCCATCTTTTCTCTGTGCCTGTTGACACAGTTGTGTTAAATGAGAAGAAACCCTGTCCCATATAATTTCTTCCAATCTTATTTACCTCCCACAGAATCCCTTCTGTTGAGCCAGAAGATTTTTGCTCTCCACAAAGAAAGGGCAACAGTGTTCACATTTTTGTTCATGATTGTTTCCACCCTTTATTTTGCAAGCTCTGTACAGGCTCATGGAAAAATTATTTTTCCGGGTTTTACACAGAACAACACACTTAATGCAAGCTCATTATGTGGCTGCCAGTGCTGTTTGGCTTTATTTTAGTTCAAGAGAAAAACATCATAATAATACTCACATACTCATGTCTTTTCAAACTACGTCTAAGCTCAGTCCTATCTGTTTAAAAAAGCACAATACCAAGAGCATTTTGCATAATGTTATGTGTAAATTAGGTATTCATAGGGTTGATGTATGTCTGGATAGAAAAGAAGCAAGGGTTTGTGCTGTAGCCCTTTGAGAAATCATTTAAATCATTTAAATGCTTAAGAAAGCAGTGTTGTTACAGTGCAGATGTTTGTCTTCATTGTGATCTCAAAAGTTTGAGGATTTCTGCATTTCTCTGATGTTACAGAAGCAGAGAGACCTTTTGGCCTGGTTAACATTATGACTTACTGTTGCCAAAGCTGCTCTTTCAGAGTGTCCTCCGTGCAGAATTTTCATAAGTTTGGTTTTGTGTTTTAAGACAAAATTAATAAGTATGAGTGGGGCACAATATGCAGTTACAAACCGAATAACTGCATTCTTGGTGGTAATGATCAGGAGAAAAGCAGAATAAGTTATCTGTTAAACAGCTTCAGTATTTGGGGTTTAGTAAAACCTCAGGTACTTTGCTTTGCAATTTACTGCTAGAATGAAAAAAAAAAAGAAGGATATACATTGTAGTTCAAAATGCACTTTGAAGTCTTCCGTTCTTTACAGTTGTATAAGAAATTGGCTTCAAGGGAATTCCTACTGTCCTTTGCTAGAGAAAAAAAAAAGTAAAATCTTGAAATTAGTGAGTAAAAAATAATCTGCTTTAGCTACTTTAAACAGAGGGAAATAATGAATAATTATTCATAAAACCTTTTTATATGTCCTTTCTAGGGTTTTTATCACAAGATTTTTTTCAGTTACATAAATAGCAAAGTAAAAAAGAGCAAGTAATACCATCTTATATCTGCACATTAAGAAACAACAGTGTTTTGTTTTGTAATTGTTCTGAGAAGCTAGGTGAGTCCGAATCTAGTGCAGACAGCACGAAGAATGTAAAGTTGAAGATCAAACTGTATTGAAGGGTTTATTCCCAAACTTCCAACTGTTTCTTCAGTTCTTTAGTTGTATTTCAATAATACATGCTGTTAAGAGGGGCAGCTAAGTTTCTGGGAATTAGATTTTCCTGTAGGAGAAAAAAAAAAAACTCTCTTCAGGTAAGCTCTCAGATAATGCTTTATTTCCAGCAGCTTCAATGAAATTTAAGTGTACACTTTACTGATTTTTCAGTACTGGGGCTATGAATCTGTTACTGTACTGTTTGGGAATGATACTGTGCATTATTTTCAAAATTGCCAGAATAAGAGTTCTTTCATACCCGGAAGAGATACTTTTTTTCTGAGAATGATTGCACTTTCACATTTGCACGACTTTTCATTTTGCATTTACACGTGGGTTATTTCTGAGTTTCAGCTCAGTAATATGACATCTTGCATCTGAAACCAAACACTTCCCTGCTCTCTAGTGGAGTGAATAACCTTACTTAGAATGCTGAAAGACAAAAAATTAAAACCACAACTGAACAACTGTGTCAGAGTTGCCATTCGGACTCATGCTCAGTGTCTCATCCTTCTGAGCTTGCTGACCATCTGTGCTAGCTTCCGAAACTTTCTCCATGTCCATTTATGCAGTTCACAGAGTATCACAATTCAACCAAGCTTACACGGTTATAAGTGTTGAAATAAATTTACTTCCCATCAGCACATCTCAGGTGAGATGCAGCAGATTCTTGAATTGTTGTTCCACAACTTCAAAATAAAGACATGAGCATGGGTGTTTCCTCCTCCACTTACTCCCGGCTGAGAGCTCAGACTCCTTATTTTTTCCTTATTTCTGTCAAATCCTAAAAAATGTTTCACTTTCGGGAAATGGAAGGAAAAAAGTGAACGTTACCCCAGTGCTTCTCATTATGCAAATTTCAAAGCCTCAGATAAAATTTTGAGAAAATAAGTTCTATACTTGCAAAAATAATAGGAAAAAGTAATTGATACTTGTTTCTGCATTTTGAGGAGAATGTACTGCAGGGTGCTAGTTAACTGAAACAATTAAGGAGCTTAGTTTTGCCTTTGAAATACTACTTCTCCTCCCTAGTGCAGTTCAAACACCTCAGTACAGGAACTGCTTATGCAACCCCACCAGAATCAGTTATTGTTACTGTTTCCATTATAATCCTTGCAGTAGATTTTTGGTTGGCTGTTTGGTTGTTTTGTTCTTATTTGAGAAGAGAGTTGGGGATTCTTTTTGTCTCAGCACAATTCTGAGCCTTCACAAGCAGTGGATGACTTTCCCTGCTGGGAGTGAGAAAGGAGGAAAAAAGAGCCAAATGATCCTTGTGTGTGCATTTGGGGCAACATGTTCTTGCCTGACTCCGGAGACACTGCTCCTCAGAGATAGATAAAGGACAGCTTGGATATAATTTTGTAATACATTCTGTGATCCTTTGGGTTAAACATTGCTACTTCCATGCAAACATTACTTTAATAGCAAGCCATACAATTCTTTTAGGTATCCTCCAGTTGTTTTCTCCCCTGAGCTGGAAGGTTTATCTGCCGGTGAGCCAGCCTGGCCACTCACCTGTGCAGAGCAAGCGGACCTGCAGGGAATGCTGGATGCTCCTCTGCAGAGCACAAAGCAGCCATGCAGAGTGGAGCATCCTCTGTGCTAAGTAGGCCATTTCCCACTGTATTATAACAATTTCACACTACGTTATATTGCGAGCCTTAAATGATTGAATGTCCCCTTTGAACATTCAAAGGTTTCCTGCTAGGCTAGCTCACTGTTATTCCTTTTCTACATTGCCTTGTGGCAAATTAGCAGAATATACTGTAAGAAAAGGAGGATCATCAGCATCTTATTTGCATACAAACGCCATATTATTTTCAAATTATACTCTTTATGTTTCTGATTTTCTTAGGATATTTTCTGCACCCTGTATGAAGTTTGCCCATTTTCTCTGTATTCTCGTATTAATGTTTTGTTGCATAACAGATTTTTGTTTTTACTTTTATTCTCTCCCTGATTATGAGAACTAAATTACACAATGGTAAGAACATCAGCAATACTTCACTATTAAGTTTTACTAATTTATACCAAGTTATTCAGAAAAGTTAAGACAACAGTGATACAAACTTTCTACAAAAAATGGAAGTCTTCACTTTTTTCACTGCATAGAAAATGTCTGAGGATGGCTTGAATATTACTATATTGTCACTTGGCCTAAAATTTATAGGAAATTTCTCAGGCTCATAATGCCTTTGGCAACAGCCCCTGTGCTTTTCCCTCCACTAGAGAAGAACAAGAAAATGCAGTCATGATGAAAGCCAGTTTCCCTAGCAGCCAGCTTCCTTACTCTAGTAGGTTCATGGGTCTCTTTCGCTCATGCCCATTACTGTATTGTGCTTGTGCTGTATGAAATCATTTGTACTTTGAGGGACATGTGAATGATAAGGGAATGGGAGGTGATCTTTCTAAGAGGAATATAATGAAAGAAAGCCAGACTATGTACAGTTAGAAGTGCCTGCATTATTGACAATGTCTGAGCTGCAGACATGCTGAGACATAATGGGGAATAGCAGCTTCAGGGAGTCATCTGTAGGACTCAATGCAAAATCATTCAACTCAGCAAAGTTAAAGCAGAAGGAGGTCTATTTTGACTTTTTTTTAATCTGGAAAAAGACTTTCTAAGGAAGTTTACAGCAGAATAAATAGATTTCCATTCTACGTCAGTTCTGCCTTATCTTGACCAACCTTCTTTAGGCAGTGACCTGGTTTTCATGCAGTATATAGTATTAACATTGTAACTCTGATAGAGAAAATGTTAATGGATTTCCTGAAGGGCACTTCAACTGCAACTTTTGAAAATAGGGGAGTACGTAATTATGACATTTCTTAACTTATATATTCTTGAGTTTACTACCTGAAAAATATCTCAGCTAGCCTGTGTTATCACTATTTATAACGGGAAGTGTTGGAACCTTATTGTGTTAGCAGTGAGAAAAAGTTAAAACTATCTTTGGAGCAGACGCTTTTGTCCCTTGCTTCGTACCTATACATGTTCAATTAGCAAGGACTTAAAATATGTACAGAAACAAAATAGTTTTTAATGAAGCTGTTAATAACACCACATATTCTACGTGAGATAAGTACTCTAAAGTGAGCCATTAAAGAAATTAGCATAACAAGCAGCTTTAGTTACCCTTTGCTCAGCCATTTCAGCAGGGAGGAAACAGAAAACAAAATAATTAGTTAACTAACAGGTTCTATGGCAAGTCTTTAAAGCACAGTATGTCACAAAGATTACCATACATACCAGGCTATTTCTGGATTACATGCAGTTCCTTGCACTGGCAAATGCTGAAACAAACAGCACTACACTTCAGCATTGCTCTAAACATGAATCCAAAGTTCATTGGACCCATTGTAGGCTTCACAAGGGCTTCAGGTCCAGAGCAGTAGCTAAAGATAAGCAAGATGAGCAGTGAAACATAGGTAAATCCAGCATCAGTTCTTTATGACTAAAAAATAGAGAAGTATTTCCTTTTGGTTGCTAAAAAGAAATTGCAATGTATGATCATAAAATCATGGTTTGACATTCAGAGTAAGCCACAAATGTTCCTGTGTTTGAACTAGTGGAAAGGGAGATGGGTGTGTAGGCAAGAACGTGACACCCAGACAAGGTGATCTGCCCAGTGATTTGGTTTATTTTAATTCTAAAATACAATTCTCAGTTCTCTCTACCACTCATCAGGAGCAGAATATTTGAAACTCATGTTGTGTCAGCTAGTAAATATTGGCACTGTTTCAAGGAAGAACTGTGTTAGTAAAGAAACAGCATTGTTCACAGAATGCTAGTTTTCTAATAGTCTCTGGCACAGCTAACTTTTTCTTAAAGGATTTCCATAATGCTCCTTAAACGTCAAAAATGTGATAGTCCCATCTAGTTATCAGATGCTGAAGTATGTTTAAAAAGCTTTCATACTGACTGTGAAGATTTTAATTCTTCTTGTATTTTCAGTCTGTGTCAATATGTTAGCCCTCACTAACATTATGCTATTAGAGGGTTGTTAAATGTTTTGTAGCAATTAAGACTCAGGACCAGTTTTCTCAGTGGTTTCTCTTTATCATATTCTCTGTTTCAAAGTGATTTATTAGAAACTGGGAGTATTTGTTGAATTCACTCTCCTTCCTAATAACAGCTGCCTTACCTTACTAATTTCTAGCTGAATTGTTTTACTCACATGTCAAATATGGTTTTCTTCATTTTGGGATAACAGCTTTACTTTCAAATACAGACGATGCAACAATGGCACAAAAATGCTGTTGTAGGAACTCCTGGTATAAAAGTCCACTAAGAGAATACCAGGTGATAGTAAAATATAAATGCAGTGTAGGAAGAAAAAAGAAGAGGAAAAATGTTCCCAGAGCAAATTCTAGAGGCAGTTGATCCAGAACAGATTAATCAGACATAATCTGTGATGTTGTAAATCTGGGTATTTATGATTTTTTCAACTCTGTCATGCATTGCACTTTGGATTGTCTTCTATCACACAATTTATTAACAGTTGTTATTTCATTTGTATATTAAGACCGTGCAAAATCTTCCGTCGTTAGCAGTACCAGAAATTAAATTCTCACATATCTTTCAATGGCACTTAGAGACACCTTTTGGTGTGCCAGTCCTAGGTGTTTTTTGGTTTCATTATGGACATTCTGCTTATCAAGCTATAACCTATTGTCTATCAGTGTTCTACTTAAGATACTTTCTACTTCTATGAACAGGTATCATATTTCTTACTATTTTTCAGGCATTCAAAGTGTTGCTTTAATCTGTTCAGTTGATATAGAGAGAAAAGAGGATAACCAATTCAGGACAAACTGAAAAAAACCGCCAGAGATAAAGCTATACTTGAAATTAAACACATACAGTTATTGACTTTTTAATATAAAATACCTTTTTACTTACAAAGTACCTGACATAAATAATGCATCAGAAAGAAAGGAGAAAAGGAAAATATCTAGAGCTGAAACATGTTAATCTAATATGTGAATGCGTGTAGATTGATAAAAAGCACACAGGATCTAGCACAGTGAGCAAACCAGCTCATTTAACATAAGGTCTTGCCAAATTTGGGTTCTCTTAGTTTTTTTAGTCTTTGGGATTCCTTCAACTCCTTTCAACCTCTGTTCAAACCTTTTTTTTTTTCAATTCACTTAAACCTCCTTGCCTCAGTCTTTGAATCACCTTTAATTCTGCAGTGCCATCTCTGGTACAGGATGGGCTCTACCGGATGCAGTTTTATAGATAAGACTGCACCATTAGTGTTATGTAATGGTATTTCTTAATGATCTATCTTACATATTGCTATACCAACCCATGCTTTACTATCTAGCAGTGCTATAATCTTTAATGCACATTTCCTTATATCACTGTCATGAGGGAATACTATTACCTGTTACCGTGCTTGCAGATTGAAAGTCTTTCTGCAAGTCAGTTATGGGCCAGATTTTTTAAGGGCATTTAGCTACCTAATGACCCAGGCTAATTCCTAGTGGAACTGCCAGAAGCCTAAATACCTAAGTTCCATTATTTCAATAGGTATTAGTTACTGCATTCTTCAGAATCATGCTATGGCTTTCTGAATTTCCAGGTGCTAAGTAACTTTAAAAAATCCTAAAGAATTTTTGAAATGTCCCAAGTGACTTTCCGAAGTTGCAGAAGTCTTTGGTCAAGCAGAAAGCTGAAGCCATGCCTCCTGATTCCAGGACACCTATATTAATGTTGGATCCCTGATAAATCCTCTCCTTTTATATGAGTACATGTAAAATACTAACTGTGTTATCTTACATATCTTACTATGTGTAAGGGAAGAATGTCCAAGAGGTTTTTTTATATTGTAATTTTTTTCTAATACTGGGTTGCATACCACTTTTCAGTACTGATCTGTGATCCATCTAAAATAATCAGATTAGTGCAATAATTCATAAAATGGAAGTGATGCTAATCTCTAATTTTTAGGTGTTACTTTAAAAGCATCTCCTTTACTATGTTAAAACATCAATGAAGCTAGTTACCAGTGACATACATACACACACTGTCAAAACCACTGGAAAAGGACACACGTGCAATGAATGCATAGGAGAACCATTAGTACTGACTAAAATGTACAAATAACATATGTGCAAGATCTGGTAAATGAGTCTGGTAAAAAAAGAATTCATATTGCTTTTTTAACACACTCTATAAATGATCCCTTTTCCAGGTGCTTCTTTGCTGCAATTTCTCCAAGCCTGCTACCTGTCAGGCAGGTGGTGTGCTGAGACCGACACACGTTACGGTGATTAGCACCATCTCATTATTTCCTTGTGCTCCCTAGTCTTCACACACTTGTACTGTCCTCTTTTTTTTGTTTAGACCGCAGTCTTTTCAAATCAAAATCTGTGTCTTTCTTGTCTCTGTGCAGCGTGTAGCACAACATACACCTTGTAGATGTCAATATTTCAGGAGTGTTGTCACATAATAATGGTGGAAGTTCTGTGTGTAGTTAATTCAGTGGGTCTAATTATCTGTTGCTTGGTGCTTTTGAAAAGCACAGTTTCTGTAAATGATGTCAAGTCATAATTTTGCATTTTGAATATCCATAGCAATTTATGTCCATTTTTCAAAGACATTAATGACAAAAGGACATTCACAGAGGTGAAGAATCAAGCTTCGTCTCTGTGGAGTTCTTGGCCTGGAAACAAACTGGACTTCCAAAGTTTTTAGTCTCTTAAGCGTGTTTCTGTAGACTGGCTAGTGATTAATCAAAATGCATACAACAATAATCTACCTAATTAACTTCAAAGTTGGTTGTGTTTTTGTTGGGGTTTTTAATATTGAAGTTCAAAATGGAAAATATTTCTCCTGAATGTCACAAATTACTTCATACTTTAACTGGAGCTTTCTCATATTTTAATTAATTATCAATCTATAATGAAGAAAAAATTGGCAGTTTATTAAAGGATTTTTTCCTAGTATGAACTAATGACCAAGGAATTCTCAAATTATAGATAGGATATTTGGTAAAAATATACCTACCAGTGTGTAAATACCCTGATCTTTTCTCAGATATGCATTGTTTAGTCATGAATAGGTGTGTAAGACACTAATTCTTTTTTAGCTCCTTTTTAGAGTCATAATCATTTTGCAGTGATAAAAGAGGCTGCAAGGTCATAGAAAATCACACTGGAGTAACAGAGCCTAAGCCTCAGCAGAGTAACAGAGGCTTAAGCTCCAATATTTGTCTTGCACTTTCAAATTCCAGTGTCTCAGGTGTATGTAAATATTCTGTCCTGATATGCAGTTACTATATCCATTACAAGTTCTAGCAAATTGAAACTTCAAATTGTATTTTTTCTGAGGTTTGAAGGTTTTTGTCCATGTTTGCTATAGTTATTTTGGCCAACAGCTATAGTAATACTCAAGGCAGGGAATTCTACTTGCGACTTTACAGCCATCTATTGTTTTGATGTATAACTCTCAAGAGACACTGGAATTTGAA
>VZTO01014480.1:230662-246642 GCA_013400615.1 Syrrhaptes paradoxus | reverse complement strand
CCACGTTAAATTTCTGTGATGTTCTGTTCTTTTGATAGTTCTCTATAGAAAACAGAAACACTTCCTGTGTCTTAGTAATCTAGAGTAACTTCTTAGCTAATTTTTTGAAGGTTGACTCCTACATCTGTATTTAATGTTAGTGCTGCATCTAGGGATATGATGTTTAACAATGAACTAGTGAGTCACTGCTAACAATTACTTTAATCTGACAAATCATTAGAATGGATTCCTTTTTCAGATCATTTAAAACTTAACAATTAAATCTTTGGCAGGTGTTCCCATTTTCTTTATCAAGCTCTGATATTGAAAATGATTTTTATCTTGAACCTTATATTAATATGTATGTCAAATTCCAGCTCAAGAAACTGGGTGTGATGCCACCAGAACAGCCTTTGCCAATGAAATGCAATAGAATCTACCAGATAATATGGGCAAACAATGGAGATGCCATAAGCCGGCAGTATGCTGGCACAGCAGCCTTAAAGGTAAAGGGTGTTGTCTGTTCAGATAGTGAGTAGTATGTTATGTTACAGGTTTTATGTCCAGTGGAGAACTCTTATGTAGCAAAGTTAGCTAAACATTCTGCATGTTTTTGTCTTGAATAAATTTGAGGCCTTTCAAGAAAAGAATATTTTCTATCACACTTAGTGTGAATTGGAGAAGACTTGAGTATCCAGGTGTCCTGTGGCAGTGCTGGCTGTATTTTAACTTCATTCCATTAGTTTCAGGTCTAGATACAAAGCATAGTTGAGCTGAGTTTAAGATC
The DNA here is from genome assembly GCA_013400615.1 of Syrrhaptes paradoxus. Taxonomy (NCBI): domain Eukaryota; kingdom Metazoa; phylum Chordata; class Aves; order Pterocliformes; family Pteroclidae; genus Syrrhaptes; species Syrrhaptes paradoxus. The sequence continues at coordinate 245,876 of VZTO01014480.1, read as the reverse complement.
TATATTAAGCATTACTTCTATTTAAATTCAGGCATGGTTACTTTTAAGCAGTTTATAGTACTTAAAATACTCTGAAGATCAGGATATGTAGGTAGAAGGGTGATACTAATTAGTTATATTTTTCTAAAGACTTTTCTTAATTAGTTGCAATGCACCCTGTCTAACAAGATCACAAATCTGGCATGAAACTCCTTACTGTTAACTCCTGCTGCTTTGAAAAATCAGAGTATGAGCTACTTTGTGTGTGTATAATCACTGATGGAACAATTTTTAGTATTCCTTGTGTTTGGCATTGGAAAAACATTTACAGTGGAAATGCTTAATGCTTAAATCTCTTTTTAAAATCTCTCTCCTGAACTTTATTGGTCTATTACATTTAGTATTAAAAAATAAACAGCCTTATACACGTATTTACTGTAAATATTTTTAATTTTAAATCTGAAGCACAGAGCTCAGTTTATAGATCTGTGTTTTCAGCCATTATGCTTGAAGATTTCTCTATTCACTAATGAGGTTCATGGATTAAATATGTTTGCAGTTTAATTGTGATATTTCTTTTACTTTCAAAGTGAAACACACTTGAAATGTTCTTCATAGTAGTTGGCATGGCTTCTAGAACTGCTCTGTGCCAATGTTCACTGTCTCTGCAAGTAGAATCCTCTAGAGAAGTGTAACTACCAAAACTGCTTGTTATTCAAATTCTAAGCCTCCCATGGCCTAGAAACTTGCTTTTGTTTCTGAGCTTGTGAGGTTATGTACTATTTCCTTCAGTATGTTCTGTTTTTCTTGTTTTGGTAGCAGAGGCAGAGAAGATGAAAACAATTTTTCAGTGAGCTCCAGTCTTCTCCATTGTTCCAGTAGTGTTCCTTTTACATTAAAGGCCAAAATGATGGCGTTTTGGTGTATTCAAGCATTCCAGTGACTGATGTCTTGAAAGTTCNCTTACAGGAATTAGGAATGTCAGACTTGTTAGTTACTGATAGTGGGCTGTTGTTGATGCTGTTTATATGCAGTCTGGCTTATTCTGCTCAAGTTCGTGAACACACAAGGATCTGTGATGACAGAAGCGGGAATGTGCATATTGGTTTGGTTCCCATACAAATATGACAAATGTCTGCAGAATACTAGTGAGCAGCTTCAGAAACCAGCTAGGAGTCAAATCAGTCATCTAGTCCCAAGCTTTCCTTTGACAGAGGCACTTCCTTTGCCTTCCTGTGCGTGTTTATTCCCTGTGTCCCCAGCTGTTTTCTGTAGAGAGGTGTGAGCCTTTATGCACAAGTCTAATGAATTTATGTGGATGTTTCAAGTGCGCGTTGGTGATATCTCATAAAATGCAAGATGGAAGAATTGCCTGGTATGACATTTTTGAAGGGGACTAAGTTCTGCTTTAATATTAGCTGACATGTATGTCTAGATTACTGTTTTCTATTAGGACTTCATATGGAATCATAATTCTATCAAAAGCATAAGATTCTCTGTAGTCAAACAATGCTGTGAGAAGTAGATGCTGTCTGTACTTGAACATAATTTCAGAGTTGTCATCTATTCAGTTCTGAGTTTCAGAATGCCAAAGCTTTTGAGCTGAGACTGCTACTTTCATGTTGCATATGCGCATGATTTGCGTGTTCTGTGTAACAGGGTGACTTCACAAGGACTGGTGAAAGAAAGCTGGCAGGGGTAATGAAGGATGGAGTTAATTCTGCAAACAGATACTACTTGAATCGGTTCAGGGATGCTTACAGGCAAGCAGTAATAGGTAAGGATACAATTCAACTAAGCTGAGCTGTCTTATTTAGAAAAGATTATTGAAATAATCTTGGCTTTATCTTTTTGACTTTTTTTTTCCTGAAGCTTAAAAGCACCTTCAGTGTATATGATGTTCATGTCTATGTAGCGGACACCATATGGAACAGTCATTCTCCATTTGGAGATTAAACAACATTCAATTCAGAGGGATTACATGCAATGTAACTAATTGTAAAATTTGTTCCTAACTTCATTTTAGCATTAACTGTCTTGTAACATCTCTCTATTAAACAAAATTATGTAGCAGTAAAATAGTGAGTTCAGTTTTTGCTTTTCTCTGAGATAAAATAGTGTTTCACCCTATTGAGTTTTCAGTTTCTGGCATTATTCTATTCAGAGAGAGTAACTAACCATTTTTCCAGAGTATCTTCAAACATGAAACATCTGGAAGAAATTTACAAAGTAATAACAGACTATTGCTGTATATCACTTGTAACTGCTGGTTCCTTGTTTGATATTCTGTGTGTTTTTATTTAGATTTGATGCAGGGTATCCCTGTAACAGAGGATCTTTACTCCATATTTACAAAAGAGAAAGAGCATGAAGCTCTGCACAAGGAGAACCTGAGGAGCCATCAGGAATTGATCAGCCAGCTGTTGCAGAGCTACATGAAACTGCTCTTACCAGATGATGAAAAATTCCATGGAGGATGGGCACTTATTGACTGTGATCCAAGGTTTGCTGAGTAAATTAATAATTGATCAGCTGCTGCTATGATGCCTCTGTTAATTGCTACTGATGTTAAATGATTTTGATAGCTGATGTGTTAACAGAATACAAGTGGACAGTTTTGTAGAATGACAAGAGTCCTTAAAGGGATTGAATGTAAAAGGAAAGGTCCTCTAAACATGTGCTTTTCCTAAAGTGCCATAAAAATGGTGTATGCTGGAGTGAATTTTGAGACATCACTTGGAAATGCTTTCTTTCAGATAGTATGGCCTAAATATGGTAGGCACCATGAAGAGAACATCTAACCACCTTTAGTTCTAGAAGGGGCTGTTTGAGGAGCTGTTGTTCCTTATTGCTTTATAGGGAAGGTCTAGCTTGATTTCAAAGCCATATCTGATCAGATTAAATTCTTGTGGAATGAGTCAGTAGTAGGAAAGCTTAGGTTTCTCTTCATGAAAAGTAATGAGCATAAACTCTAACTTCACTGATAAGACTCCTTATCAAGTTCAAAGTTTGAGTTTGCTAACTTGTAAAAGAAAAATAGTGGTAGGTCTTCTGCAGGTTAAACTTCAGCATTTAAAAATAGCAAAGCAGGATTTTGTTGTAGCTATTCAGAGCACAGACTCATCACCTTAACTGAGCCTGAGATATTTTTTTCCATTTCTCCGTTAGCGTTTTTGAAAGCTTGTGGGTGTTTTGTTTATTTTTGGACCTGCTGCTAAGCTATTTGAGTGATTAGGTAGCTCCGTGTTTAAGACAGTGAGTGTTGCTTACATGGATCCAGTTATTATGATGTGCCTTCAGTTGTAAAAGAACGTTCCTGAAATACCATGGGGATGGGTTACAGCTGTGCAAATAAAACCTTCTCCCCTGTATTCATTCTTCTTCTTTCCCTTCCTTAGTCTCATTGATGCTACTCATAAGGATGTGGATGTTTTGCTGTTGCTTTCCAATTCTGCCTACTATGTGGCCTAGTAAGTTACCACTTTCTCTTACTATGTGTAGCTTATTGTAGTAGCTTTGTTTTAGATTAAAGTAAGAATTAAATTCTGATTCTCTTTTCTAGTTATGATGATGAAATTGACAAGGTGAATCAGTACCAAAGGTTAAGTCTTGAAGCACTGGAAAAAATAGAAATAGGTAAGAATGTAGTCAGCATATCTCTTTCTTGAATGCTCTTAACAGTAGCACTTATCAAAGTATCCTAGAAGTACATTGAAACAGTATCTCAATATATTATATCCGGTGCTATATATTATATCATAGCTAAAAATGTGTTTTCTTGCTGATAATGGATGCCAGAGTTGATTCTGTTCCCTCACAGTCCTGTCTTTTGCTGCTACTTGCAATGGGAACTTTGATTGCTGGTAGGGTTCAAAATTTTCCTTCTTTCAAACTCTTAAAAACCACCATGGATTCATCAAAACAATTTCATTATTCATCAAATGGCAGTAACAATTTGGTCAACTTCTGTAATGCACTCTGATCCAAATACAGCAGCTGGTTCTGAACTGTACTTTAGTTCTGTTTCATAGCTTTTTAAAAAAACTCTTCTTTCTCATGATCTGATAAGAAACATACTATCATGAAATCACCTCGTAATGCTGACTTAATTTATTTATTTACTAAAGAATGTAACATCTGTAGGTTAAATTCAGCATTTTCTGATGAAAGTATTGAAGATCTGATATCTTTGATTTAACAGATGAAAAAGATACTCTAGTTGGAGGGAAAGGAGGGAAATTTTTGTGGCCCCCAGTGTGTGCCACTCCTGGTAGAGTTTAATCCTCTGCACAGTGAACAGTGGATTTATCACCTCCTTATGCTTACTTTCACTGTGTCTGTGCAGTTTCTCAGAGTTCAGTGGACAGGTCTCACTTCTGTATTGTGGAGATCTGTAATACATCCTGATGCACAGTATATAGTTGAAACACCTGGAGCTTATAAAACAAAGAAACCCCCCTGTTCAATGATATAGATATGATGCAGTGCATTGAAGAGCTGGTGTACTTGGTCTAAATCTTGAAACTTACGTTGCTTCCACTTGGTAAAAGTGTATTGGCTTTCCCTTTAATCCTGGCAGGAGCATATCTTAAAACAATAGGACGTAATAGATATACAATTTCTTTTCTTCTGTTTGAAAAGGTGATATGTAGTAAACAGTCAGGCTGGATTATAATAGACTTATACAGAGTGTCTAATTGCTTTTTGTAAGTAATTGATTGTGTAGTTATTGTGAATCTTTCATTTAAAATGTCTATGCTGCTATAAAGAAAACATGAAGCTTTTTACGTTTGGGCACAGTCTTTGCAATATCTCTTCCAGTGTTTGAAAGAAAATTTCTAATCTCCTGGTTTATTTCTCAGGGCCTGAGCCTACTCTCTTTGGCAAACCCAAGTTCTCTTGCATGAGACTGCATTACAAATACAAAGACATGAGTGGGTATTTTCATACTCTTAGAGCTGTGGTACGCAGCCCAGAAGAAGATGGAAAAGGTTTGTGAAACTTTTATACATAAAAATGTATTCAGTATACCGGTGTTTCTCTAGGAAACACTTCTTCCATTGCTCTTAGAATAACTACTGAAGAAGGATGAATTTTAATACAATCCAGTTGTGCAGGGCAGGGAACCAGCAAAAAAAATCCCTGTATGTGGCTTTTTGTGAACTTGAGAATGTTACTTTTTTTAATACGAAGAAAAATAGGTTTCAGATATGGCTTTAAAGCAACATGTCTCTAGAATTGAGACTTGTCTGTGTCCAGACCTTTACTGCTCCAATGATAAAATGAGCTTAAAATGAAGAGTGGAAGAACTGGATTTGTTTAGTGAAATCAATGTCCAGAAATGTTCTTGCTTGTTGTTAAACAAAAATAAATGAATGCTAATAAGGGAAAAATACTTTCTTGGAGCACTGAGTTTTGTCAACAGGGATTAGAGTAATTGTAATTGCTTCTCTTCCTTACACAAAAGATGAATCATGGCAGTGATTCACTTACACCCAGTGTTTAGGGCTTAAGGAGAAGCTATTTTTCAAGCTTATTTTGTAAGCTTTAAATCAGAGTTGCAACTTGTAGGGTGCAACTGGTCTGTAGGGAGAGGAAAAAAATCCAACAAAAACTTAATTACATTAAAATTAGACTTATTTCTTTGTAGATTTTGGAATATGGGATTTTAAGGTGTTATTTTTAAGGGTCTGACAGGCTGCTGCTTGGATTTCAGACACTCTTCAGTGCATTGCAGAAATGCTGAGAATCACAAAGCAAGCAATGGGATTAGATGTGCCCATTATTGAGAAAAAGCTGGAGAGGTGAGTACTTAAATGATGTGAACCTTCTGTGTCACACTTTTGATCTCTTCTCAGTGAGTAACAGTACATGGTAACAGTCATATACAAGATGCCTAAAAGAAACATCTGTATCCAGCTGCTGTGTTAGGGGGTAATTTGTCTGTATGCTGTTTCTAATAACTGTCTGCAAGTGCTTACCTGAAAGTATAAGCAAGAATACTGAGTTCTTAGACAATATATAATACCAAATATAAACAACATACTGCAAATCAGATGGCTTGTGATTAGTTTGTCAAATTTAATTTTTTCCTATCTGAACTTGCAGTCTGCTTCTGTAATAAGAAGACAACCCATGAAGTATAAATTTGGCTTGGATTGATTCCACTGCAGTTGAGTGGCTAACGGATCCAGATAACATGACAGGTCTTAGAACCATGGGAACTTTGGGTTGGAAAGGACTTTAGTTCCAACCCTCTTGCAATGGGCAGGGACTAGCCCAGGTTGCTCAAAGCCTCAGCATCTGTAAATAAGAGTATAGACCTTGTGGGAAGAAATGGCTGAAGTTAAACTTCTGAACTTCTAAGTGTTAGGCAGAATGGCACTGAAGTTTTTGTGTTGCAAGCCCATTAAGAGAAGAGAGCACATGAAAGCATAGTCAATCACTGAAAGTACTTACTGGAATTTTTTAGATAGTTTTCTCTAATAAGCCAGTTGTCTACAATTAAACAGAAGTAACCCTTATCTGCAGATATTGGTGAGCTGTTAATGGTGAGGAAATCATTTACAAAGGACAATGGAGTGAAAATAAGATGGCTAGTTTAAGTTTAGCGCATTTTACCAGTTCAAGTGCAATCTGTTCCATAATTTTGGACCTTTCCAATTCAGACAGTGTGAACTACTAGAAAATGTGTTGTGCAGCACAGCTGTAAATTGTCAAGCAAAAAACTATTTCAAGACTTTCTTCTGCATTTGATTATTGGGCTCCTATTTGAGCTGCTTGTCCCAGCTGAGGAGAAAGTGTGGCAAGAAAATCTTGTTCTTTTTTACAGGTACTAAAGGCTGAATATTTGCTAAATCTGGCTACTGAGTACAGCATACACAGTCAGGGTTACAAATATAGAGGATTCAAATACAGTTTCACCTGAAAATAAAATGCCTGCAGAAGTTTGCTTTTCCCCTTGTTTGGCTACCACTCTGTATCAACGCTCCTTTGTTTTTGTTGTTTTGAATTTGATTAGCTTATATGAGTAAAACTATGTAAGGAAAGGATAACTTTGGAATGAAAATGTCCATCTCTTATGGAAATACACTGAAAGATGGTAAATATTTGGTGTTTATCAATGAGACTGCCTTGATTGCACATTAGAGAATGTTTTCTCTTCCAGGAAAAGCAGTAAACCTCATGAAGACATCATTGGCATTCGGTCCCAGAACAGAGGCTCCCTGGCCCAAGGCAAGAATTATTTACTGAGCAAGTTCTCATCTCTCAATCAAAAAGTGAAACAAACCAAATCCAATGTAAACATTAGTAATCTTCGGAAGTTGGGCAGCTTTACCAAACCTGAAATGAAAGTCAATTTTTTAAAACCAAATTTGAAAGTGAATCTTTGGAAATCAGACAGTAGCCTTGAAACTCTAGAGAATCCGGTGGCAGATACTAAAGTCCATCCTGAATCTGATACAGAAGTGTCAGATAATGATTCATTCCACTCTGATGACTTCCTGACTAATTCTAAATCCGATGAGGACAACCAGCTGACTGACTCTCTAGAGAACATAGGGCAAGCAGACTATGTGCTGCCCAGCTGCGGTATCATTGCCTCTGCTCCACGGCTGGGCAGTCGCTCCCAGTCGATAAGCAGCACTGACATGAACATCAGCATTCATGTTCCATCGGAGATCCACGTCTCCCAGGCCAGCCAGTCTGACTGTGAAGACATACCCATGTCTCCTGCTGACAACGTGGAGATGGAATTTGCTAAACCTGTTGATGTGTACTGTCAGAGGTTTGTGCATGATGCTCAAAGTAAGACGTCAGATGTTTTGGAGGCTGAGTCTGGTTCTCAAGAGCCCCAGCACATAATAAATCAAAGCAGCAATAATACACCTAAGAAGGCAGAAACTAAGGCTGAAGCTATCAGAGACATTCCTTCCAGGCCATCTAAGCTGGATGTACAGTCTTCTGAGCAAAATCCTCAGCTCTTAGCTGTTGGTGGGACTGACTTCACTAAATCTCATAAAAGCCCTGGATCTGCATCTGGTAACCTCGAGATGGGACTCCACATGACTCCTTCTCCAGCTGACAGTAGCAGCAGCAGAGCTGTTTCTCCTTTTGCTAAAATCCGCAGTTCCATGGTCCAGGTTGCTAACATCACGCAAGCAGGATTGACTCAAGGTCTTAATTTTGCTGTGGCAAAGGTCCAGAAAAGCCCTGCAGAACCAGAAGCCATAAATGAAATAAAACAAAAAGAACTGAAAGAAATGTTTACGCAATGCCAGACACGAATAATTCAAATCTAGTTGCTCATTTAGGAAGTGTTCTTCTAGTTGTGGCTTTTAATCCAATACTAAAAAAAATATATATATCAGGACTCCTTGTGGCATGAACTGCTACTGAATACTGGGATCAATAATACAGATGACTTGTTTACAGGAACTGAGAGATGCAAATGAATTTGGTTCTGACCATACTTCAGAATACCTTCAGGCAGCTGAGACAAAAGAATGGTTAACCATATTTAAACAGGTAGCTTAGACACTGGGGTTTAATAAGCATGCTGTCTTAAATGTGTTGCACAGTTATTTTTGGAGACTAATTTTGTAGCTCTTCTGACTTATGTAGAAAAGTATTTATACTAAAAAGGTGATACTGCACTTCTGTGACCTTACTTACCTTGCACTGCACCAGCAAATGAACTTACTGGTAAATTATATTATTTATTTTTGAACTGGTATTTTCACTTGTTTCCATTTAAGGTTTAGATGCAGCTTTCTATGAATTCTGCCTCTATGGCACAATTGTGCCTCTTTGGGGATTGATGCATTTTTGTTGAATTTGTTAACCAGAAACTAGATTTCTTTCTGCTTTCCTTTACTTTTCCACACATTCTAGGACACTTTCAGTAAAGATAAAGCATATAGATCCAGTCTGAAATATTCACAATCCTGCAGTGCAGATTTAGTTTGTAGTCATGTTTTTTTCTCACTTGTTTTGAGGTGAGGGGAAATGGAGTAAATGTCCTCTAATTGTCTTGCCCATGCTAAAGCTATTCCTGTTTCCTTTTTTCCAAACACTGTCAATTTGCTCTGATATTTTTTTGTCTCTGTAGAGGAAGACAAGCCAGATACCCAACCTTCAGGCAGTGTCCCTCTGTGCTATGATTTTTTTTTTAAACTATATTCTAACTGTCTAGATGCAAAAGTCCAAATAACTTCTAGAACAGAAGGTGAGTGTACTGTATCATGAAATTAGTGTTGCATTAGAGCATAGTTGTCAGCATTTAATCAAAACCAAATTCATTACTAACTCAAGCTTTGTGTACTTTGGGGATAATGCTAAGTAAGCATCCACTCATTAAAAAAAAAAAACCAACCCACCTCCTTATCTATGTGTGTCAAAAGATTAAATCTATCTGAATTACTCTTTCCCAGAAATGCCTTGCCATGCCATTCCAGTGTAGGACATTATCCAACCGCTACTGTAAAGCAGGATCTTACTATGCTGTGGTTTGTAACAATAACCACCATTATAGACCCAGTGCCTCTGTGTTCTAGTCCATGTACTGTAGATAGGCTGCACGTGGTGTTCCAAGAAAATAGTGTCATATGGGTAGGGTAGAACTGTGTCTTAGGGCTTCTAGTGTGTCCGAAAATGATTTATTGTCCAACCCTGATGGTCTGAAACTTTGATAAACAAATTTGATTTATTTATTTGTTTTATTAAAGTGATGTGGGTTTGGTTTTTTTGAGTGTCTACACTTGTGTCTATATTTAAAATTAAACTACTGTATTTTAATGTGAGCAATATACATGAGATATTTTAATAAAAAAAATTGAATTAAAATGAAGTTTTTGGCAGATGATGTTAAGCGATATGGTACTCCAGGGCTGTGGGGTTGTGAGTTAATAAGATGGGTGGGTTGTCTTGACTTTCTCTGGCTTAAGAGTCACAGTATCACACAGTGGTGGAAGTTGGAAAGGACTGTTGGAGGTCATCTGGTCCAGCTCCCTGCTCAAGAAGGACCAGGTTGCTCAGGACCATGTCCAGAGGGCTTATGAGTATCTCCAAGGATGGAGACTCCACTATTCCTCTGGGCAACCTTTTCTAGTACTCAAAAAAAAAAAAAAAAAAAGGTGTTTCCTGACATTCAGGAGGAACCTCCTGGGTTTTGGTTTGTGCCTGTGGCCTCTTGTCCCAGCACTGGGCACTGCTGGAAAGAGCCTGGCTCTGTTCTCTTTGCAGCTTCCCTTCAGGTGGTCACAGACATTAATATAATCCTGTCAGTCAAGAGACACATGCCTTAAGTCCTTTATCCTTTTCTTTTAGCATTACACTGCTCCAATCCTGGCCTCAGGGGAGGAAAAATAACCCAAAGTCATAGATGTGTTTGAGGACACGCCTTAAACTGCCTAAGCCTTGGTATTTGTTAAGGTTCTGGAGGAGGGAGAAGAAATTCCAAATACTTTGCTATTATTTCAGGAGGAGAAAGAAACAGATTTGTACAAATAGTTACATTGGGACCTCTACAGCCTAAAAGTGTCCAGTAGGGCAAGGGTAGTAACAGCTATAAAGTCACACCTATATTTTTAAAAAAAAAAGTCTTAGTTTCCAGAAGATATACCCCAGACTGTTGACTAATTCCTGCTCTGCTGTGTTGGTTCATTACTTTCTACTTGGTAATCCAAAAGTATCATGTCCTGCCAGTTTGTGAATTGTCCAATATTTAGGAAACATTGGTGTTAATCCTAATAATCCATGGCAATATGCATAAAACCATCATCCAAGCATCACTGGAAAAAATCTTACAAACCAACTATGCTTTCCAGCCATGCTGTGTTTTGAAGAGAGACTTCATTGTCTTCCTCTATCTATTATAGTGCATGTCCGATGAAACCATGGATTTTCATTGTAGTGTTCAAAAAAAGAAATAAATTGTAAGTGATTTGAAAGGGAATCAAACTCAGCTCAAGTTTAAGCTACACAAAAATTGTTCATCATAATAAATACTCAAACTTATTAGCATGCAGAGATTAAAAGGATAGTTCCAGATTGGCTGTGCAGCAAAAAAAAAAGGTTTAGAATAGGAAAAATGCAGTTAAAAAAAAAGGGGGGGGGGGGTGTTCCTGTTCACACAATTGTAATCTTGAGAAAGCACTAACTAAAGGTGGTGTTGGCTTAACGTAACTTTGGCAGGAGCCTTTTTTCTTGTTCAGAAGAGGATTAATTGAAGCAAAATCTAGAATGAGCTCTTGCAGTCTGGCTCCACAAGGACAGCCCTACTTCTGCACAGTCTTTCTGCATTACTCGGCCTCCAGATTGCTTTAATGTTTCACTATTTGAGCCACCCTTGTTAAACTAGTTCTGCAAGTCATATTAGGGGCAGTATGTCCTCTGTACAACATGAATAGAATATGTAGAGACTGTTCTTCATGCTTAATTGATAATATTCAAACAATTTAAACACAGTGCATTTTGATAATGTAGAAAGTAAGATATGTTTTGTATGCATACATGAGTATAATTCATTCTCCACTCAATGCTGCTTTTCTTTTTAAAGTTATGCCAGAATAAAGCTGATCAGAGAGATCTGAGACATAAGTCATGGTCTTCTCTAAGTACAATAAAGCTGTATTTCGTCCTGGAACCTTGTCATGGATAAGATCAAATCACTTCTTCATACCACAATGCAGTCACTCTTGTGCTGCTGCTATCAGTGCAGTGTCTCAGCTCATGGAACAACAGCACACACGAGTCAACATTTCTTGGAGCTGCAGCTGCTCATTAGCTGGAACCTCTGCTCCTCAGTATTCAGCTGTTTGAGCATTGTATCACAAACATATTCCAGAATAGAGCCTACCCCTGCTGTGTATGAATGGCTCCAGGGGCAATTTTATTATTAAAGGAAACAAGTTTATGCAACTTCAGTATTAAAATTTAATATCAAACAATTTGCTCATTGTTACCAATTTTCAATTAAAAAACAGGCTCTAAAAAAAATTCTGAACTGGCTGAACAGAGTTAGGTGTGTTCAGACTGCAAGGGTAAATATCCATAATGTTTTGGTACAAATTATCTACAAAAAATGGTATAAACAATATTCCAATCTTAGTATGGGTTCCATCTAGGATTAGACAAACTTTCATAGTGACATCCCCAAAATATTAAAGTTCATTTCCGTTAACACGTCTTTGCTGCTGAAGTCTGGCTTTACGTAATGCCTCCAGTTGTTTTGCTCTCAGCCACCTCTCTCTTGACAGCGTTGTCTGCCCCGCGCTGAGAGACAGGAACCTAGATGAGCAGAAACAGCAATTAAATAAGAGATTGTTCATGTGTCAAGTTTGATAAGCTACTTCAGAACAAAACCAGTTTTCTTTCAGTACCCTGTGAACTAGAAAGCGGGAGAAGAAAGGGGAGGAAATAATTTGGCTAACTAAGAATCTGTGCCAAGAGGAACAAAGGAGGAGGAGATTCTGTCTTTTGATTGCTAGCCAGCCTTCCGCAACTACAATCGAACTGCAGACTGAAAGCACTGACTTCATTTCTCACCAGTGTGGTAGGAAGTCTTCAATGAGGACAAACAGCGCTACCCACCTTGCTACAAGCAGAGTTCTGTGCAGATCATCAGCTGTTACGCTCTCGGGGTCATTCTTGCGCATTTCTACAAAGTCTTCTTCTACTGCCTATAAACAATACAGCATGTAATTAAGTGGCATAAAAGAATCTTTGCTATGAGATAAGCTTTGAAGGAGCTAACTGCCATAACTATCCTTAGATTACAGCAGAAACGTTTCAACTCATTACTGTTGGGAATGAGCCTGAGGAAAAATAGGCTATTTTCCATCTTTGGAAAGAATTAAGTTTTCAAAATGAGTTTTACAAAGCAGGGTACATGTAACCTATATTCTGAAATATACTCAAGAGTACAAATCCTTGAAGGCACATTCAGGACAAGAAAATGCTTCTGTTTGGTTTTCAGAAAACTCCAAGGAGAATCACGGACAGGGAGAGTAACAGCAAAGTACAATAACTTTCTATTAAAGTGTTTTCTCTCTGAACACACACTTGAAAACATGTTAGTGAAGTCTTCCATACCTTGGTCACTTCATCAGATATACTATAGTCCAGCAGCCTCAATAGACTTAGATAAATGCGAAATTTGTTCAACACAGAAGGGAGCACTGCTGTTAGGAGGCTGTTCATATACTCTTCCATGTTCGGTGGAATTATCTGCGGTTGTAAGTGGACTTGGCAATCTGACTGAAAAATAAAATTACACATCATCCATTTCCACATCCCATTTTTTCCTATTCCAAGACCAATTTAATCTCTGAAGCAACAGAAGTCACTATTTCCCAGAATTAAGGTAAGACAATTAATTCTTTAAATATTTAACAGTTCCCTTTTTGAAAACCAGTGTGAAGTCCTTATTCAAGCAGGAATCAGTTTCACTTAGAGGCAAGAGAACAAACCCTCCATTCCTAAAACTGGAACACCAGAGATAACTGGTAGTAACTCCAGTCTGTGCCTTGCCATCACTGTTCAGCCAAGAGGAGAGAAGGTCAATCTCTTGGTTTTCCTCTGACCAGGTTCTTGGCCTGGCTGCAGCCACAAGTGAGAACTAATGCCAGTGTCACACCCGCCCCTGGTCACAGGGCAGTTTTCCTGTCTTCACTTGTCTCTGGAATCACATGCTCTAAGTAAATAGCTACCAACTGCAATTATTCCCCAAATTCAGGAAGACCTTGCCATACCGGTAGGAATGATCGACCCTCTGAAGTGATAAGAACATTAATATTGCACAGGAATTCCATCTGGTGGTAACTGAAGTCATAATCCACCTTCTGCCAAGTTATCAGTTTACCCAGTGCCGTCACATTGTGCACACCTAGAAAAGCAAGAACAAAGTCTCCGACAACTGGACCTAAACAAGCGTCAGACCTGATTTTTTTTTTCAAAATCTGTTTTTAATGAGCAGCTGGTAGAAAAATTCTTGCAAGTGTCCTGTTTTTTGTGTTTGTGGTGTTGTTGATATAGACACAAGCATTTCTCAAGACCAAAATTAAAAATTCTTGAATGATTTAAAGCCTAAACCTTATCTGACCTTGTATGTGTGTTAATAGCTAATGTTCTCATAACTATTTACAGAGAAAAAAAATCTCTCCTCAGAAAAACACTACCAGTTACCTGAGAGAGAAAGTGTAATTTAGCAGTTCACAGGGGGAGGAAATCATGCTGGGTAAAGAACACATTAGATAGGCTAGCAAGAGCAGAATGGCTGAAAACAGCTGAAAGTTAAGACTGAAATGAAATACCAACATGTACCCGATAATTTGAATTTCTCCTCAGCAGTGTTACTGCATCAAACGACACATCTACTGTTATGGTTTTGCTTTTAATGACTGTGTTAATTTACTATACTGTAAATAAAGGCAAAGTTAGTAAATAAAAGCAAATAGAATATTATGGTTTACTTCTGGGACATTTTGCACTTTGAAATCTCTAAGCTGTAACTTCTAAGAGTCCTAAACAAAACTACTAGATCTGAAGATACTTATTCTTCTCTAGGATTAAATTTTGTTCCCAACATTTTTACAAAAAATTAAAAATTCTTACTTTTTAACTCTAAATTCAGTAAAGAACACCAACAGAAACTAAATAAAATGAACAAGCCTTTTTATCTGCAACTTTTAATACTTAAAATACTACTTTTTGTTAAATGTGTTTTTAGACATTAAGGAAAAAATTTTAGAAAACCTATAAACCAACTCACAAGATTTTTCTGTAAATGGGAGTTTTTCATGTTTTAACTTCTTTTTTTTTTGAAACAGATAATGCACAGATTTCTAGTGGTTTTTACTATTTTCTTTAGTGAAATTTTCCAACTTCACTAAAGCAGAGTAACAAATAAATACTGAAGACTCAAAAACAAGTGACTAAGTACAATGAACAACTTTTGTTAGCAGTAATTAAAAAAGAAAAAAAAAAGGAAAAAAAAGATTCCGAGCCCAGAGAGTCATGGTGAATGGAGTTAAGTCCCGGTGGAGGCCGGTCACCAGTGGTGTTCCCCAGGGATCGGTTTTGGGGCCTGTCCTGTTTAACGTCTTTATCGATGACCTGGATGAGGGGATTGAGTGCTCCCTCAGTACTTTTGCTGATGACACCAAACTGAGCGGGTGTGGTGACCTCCTTGAGGGTAGGGAGGCTTTGCAGAGGGATCTGGACAGGCTGGATC
>VZTO01014480.1:216279-227569 GCA_013400615.1 Syrrhaptes paradoxus | reverse complement strand
AGGAGGTTCCACTTGAACATGAGAAAAAACTTCTTTACAGTGAGGGTGACAGAGCACTGGAACAGGCTGCCCAGAGAGGTGGTGGAGTCTCCTTCTCTGGAGACATTCAAAGCCCGGCTGGATGCGTTCCTGTGTGATCTGATCTAGGTGTTCCTGCTCCGGCAGGGGGATTGGACTAGATGATCTTTCGAGGTCCCTTCCAATCCCTAACATTCTGTGATTCTGTGAAACATACTTCATCCTTTTCCTTTCTCATTGCCCAATCTCAGTTTCCCTGCTTATCATGCTTCTTTATTTCCTTTACCTGCCATCAGCTTTCCTCTCCTGCTTCTTACTGTTTATCTTCTCACTCTTGACAAATTTCAGCTTTTGTGTGATATCAGCCAAGAGAGAAAACACATTCTAGTCTAAGTGTTAGAGCATTCACAGTCCCACTAGAAAGAATGAAGTGTGCGCAGAATGAAAAAAAACACCACCACATATGGATACTGAAGTACTTACATTTACACAGGGACAAGAGTTCAGGGCAGACTGTAAATATAAACCTGCCCAAAATCTTGTCAGCTCATACTTATGCTGCCACGGCATTACAGTGAATCTATGCTCATAACACCTGTCTCACTGAGGCTCCGAAATATCTTATGGCTTTTTACACATGAGTTGCAGGTATGAGAAAGGTAAGATGCTGAGTCCAGGTACAGCTCTGGAAACACTTCTGTTAAATATGTGCAACACTATTCACTTTGTAACAGAATGGAATTTTTGAAAACCATAAAAGATGTGGTTTATTTACAAAAAAATTTTTTTTCCTTTTTTTTTTTAGAAATTGTAATCCATTTTCATTTTGAAGAAAGATTAAAATTAAATATGAGCCTGACAACTATACTTAACAATCTATTCAAAACATACTGTCTGAAGTTTCACACCTGAAATTTTAATGAGTCAAAGGATGCTGCTCTTTCATCCACTGGCAGTTTAAGCCAACATAAGAGATCGTTAAGCAAATCCACTTTAATCAGCCACAAAGATAGATAACTACTTCAGCCACAGCACCAGCTCAGGTGGTAAACTTCTATCATGTTAAATGGGGGCATTTGAACTTACCATTAAACATGTGTCTACATTTAATTAGACAACTTCCCAGAATGTATTTTTCAGTATCTTTTAATACCTAAACAATAATTACTGCAGTTAGTAAATGCTATCTTTGAGAAGACAGTTTTATGTCCTATTCAATAAAAGAAGCTAGAGATAAAAAGAACTTTTTATAGCTCTGTTTAGAAGTGTACCTTAGAAATTTTGTCCAACTCTCAAAGGAAACAGAAAGGACAGACTGCCACAAAACAAGCCTTTTAACAAAAACTACTGTTATTACAGAGAATTAAATCTGTTTTCTATGACTATTATGACAGGACAACCCTATCTGGACAAACCACTGCTGGAATAAGTACTATTTAAGATTTTTCTGCCATTTATTTGCAGAGTGGTGAAGAACCCCATCAAAGGAGATTTCTTTTAAAAGATGAATATATAAATTCTCAGCAAACACCTAAATACTTACACTGTAGAGATGAGATGCAATATAAGGTATTCAGCAGCCAGACTGTCTCCCAAGAGGGCGTGGGTGAGGAACCCAAGCAACTCTGCTCTCACTGGTGACAGCTCAGACATGAAATTAGAAACAACTGATAAAAGAGCAAAAGACAACAAAGGTCAGAAAACATGCTGTTCCTTACCCACTTCCCTCTACATAAACCTTGTTTTCCATTACTGTTTGAAGAAGAAAAATGGTTACTCCAAAGCAGTCTAGGAAAAGTAAACAAACACTCATTTGCTTTCTAACTGAACAATTACTGCCTTTGGATAAACTTGAATCACATTTCCTTGGAAATGCTTTTTTTTTTTTTAATTGGATGCTGTCTAATGCATTTGCAGAAGGCTGTAAAGTTTGGAGCCAAACTTCTAAAATCAATAGCCTATCCATAGTATTTTAAAGGCAGAAAAAAAAAGCCCTTCTGTGAAACCCAGGACAACCAATACAAGGCATGCAAGGAAGAATGAATTAGAGGTTTGCATGTAATAATTCAATGACCAAAAAATAACAGTCTAATAGGCCACAAGGAATAGCATAGCTGCTTAAAATCAGAATTGTCTTATTTTCTTCACAGTATTATGATGCTTTATGTTTTCAGTATTTTTCTTATTTTCATTGTTACACTATATTGTATTTTTTCCAGCAATTCACTACTCCATTTGAAAACAAATAAAATCTTATGGGTGAACAACTTGGTAAAATCCTTGGGCACACAGAATGCAGAAACAAGTTTCACATAAGTCATGTTTATTTCAGAAAAATAAACATGTAAGCATCACATAAACACAAACAGTTGCATCTTGTCCAGTTCTGCAGTGTTGAATGGTTCCTCCATTTAACAAGATTTAAATTCAAACCCTGCCATCAATACATTTGTCTGTGAGCAAAGAACTATTTGTTCACACGTACTAGAAACCACACATACATGTACAGAGAGAGAGGGCAAGTTCAGATACCCACAGGTTTTACTCTCCTCTTCATCAAGGCAGGCAGGCAGTAACGGGTTAATGTGTTGTAATTTCTGTGCCAAAATCACATGGATCCTGGGGACTAATGAGGCTGGAGGGCTGTGTACTCTCTGTTCTTCTGCTGTGTCCATACACTCCATAGGATCGAGGACTGAGCTCTCCCTAGGAAAGGGCACAGCACAACTGGAGTTAGAAACATTCCACACAAATTTCTCTCCATCTGACTGAGAGCAGCTGGACCCAGGCCAAGAACAGAGCACACTGGAACAAACAACATCCAAAACCAGCTCCTGGTAACTCCTCCTTTAAATCACAATTATATAATGATATAGAAATGCCAAAGCATGCTTGACCAAAAAAAATGTGGATTCTATTATCTTCAGAAAATAATCAAATCTTGCTTTTCTGAAAAAAGAAGCCAAACAACCCACCCTAAAAACCAAAAGCAAACACCCCAAACAAAATCACATTTATTATTTGCTGCATCACTTAATAAGATGTAGCTTCAAATAAAATGTTACACACTCTTCTGTCCAGCATGTACTGAATGAAGTCTAAACAGTAACTTTTCAGAAAATAAGGTAATGATTTACTACATTTCTCTGTGTATGCACATGTGGGGTTTACATATTCCACCTGGTTCCAGAGCCTGACAAGACCTTCTAGACAGTCACATACCAGCTGTATCACTGGCTGAGTAAAAAACTGTGAGTAAATAAATCCTAATGTACCTCAGCTCAAACTTGAAGGTATTGCCTCTTAATTTAAGAGTTCAGATATATAAGCTTTGCTCTCCCTGATGACGCTTTACAAAATTCTTTACAAGTGGTTCTCATTTGTTACGTAGAAATTAATCCCTAAAGTGACTATATCAAATGATAGTAAATCTTAGAACAAATTTAATCAACTTGCACTGGTTTTAAAAGCGGAAAGGCTTCATAACTTCAAGGCCTTTTCATCAGTCCACCAACTATCAACTCTTTCCATTAAAAGAAACTTATTTTGTTTGCATTCAGAATGTTGCTAAATGCCACCACTTTGTCTATTTGTGATGGAATGACACTCAGGAAAAAAAACAACAACCCATGACAGACCAACTGAGCTGTCAGTCTGGGATTAGCTGTCGGACAGATGATAAACAAAAGCAGCTGACCAGGCTGAGTTAACTTTTAAGAAGTTGGCACTACAAAGGATTCGCACTGCACTCTCCATGTTGTAC
Source organism: Syrrhaptes paradoxus (assembly GCA_013400615.1). Taxonomy (NCBI): domain Eukaryota; kingdom Metazoa; phylum Chordata; class Aves; order Pterocliformes; family Pteroclidae; genus Syrrhaptes; species Syrrhaptes paradoxus. The sequence goes on along the minus strand of VZTO01014480.1, from coordinate 223,788 downwards.
TTATCAGAGAGATAAAATCACCAACAGAAATAATTTAAAGCACAATGGTTCAAGATATTAGTAGTACATATGCTAGACTGGTCCACAGCTTTATTTTAAAAATTGATTTCTTGCTTCCTTCTTGATTAGTTTCTATTTTGTCAAGTGAGTAATTGCAGAACAGCAGGTGAAATGGGAAGTATCAGCAGTATAATGTGATGACATACCGTAATGAACAAAAAATCAACCGAATTTGTATTCATTTTGTCACTTTCGCTCTTCATGCAGACACGATAATTTTTAAAAATATTCTACAATACTGTTTGCAGTCACAACTTCCATGGATTTATAAATGATTTCAAAAGGACATTTTACAATTTTAAAGCTTATTTGAAAGCTTTGCTCACTGTTACTCAAAATTTGAAAGTTTAATAGGCATGAAATAATGAAAAACATTTATCTACAGAGCACTTTCTGCTTTATAGACTGTACAATAACCTAGAAAAAGATGTGTTGGGTACCCAAGGGTACAGACGTACCACAGTACAATGATTCAGTTTACAGGATGGTGGAACTAACACCTTCCACATCAAGCTTTTTTTAAGCAACAAAAATCACCTCTTAAGTATAATTGTTATGTATTTACACTTTTTCCTGTATTAAGGGGACAGCCAAAATATTTTGCACATTGAAATAAAAATTTCCTTCATTTCAGGATCACGCGTTAGGACAGCCTTACCTCTCTTCATTGTTTACTATGCTCAGCACCGGATCCACAGACAAAATCCCATATACTTCCAGAATATCGTTGACTTTGAAGCTATCCCAGCTCTCATAGACCTGCCACAAAGAGACAATAATAAAATACAGGCGCAGATGGGCCAGATGCAAGACTGCACACACACACAGACAAAAGGAAAAATCTCAGGAGACTCAGCTGTAGACTGAGAACCATCTGTGTGAAGAGGACCCTTCTAGTCCTCAGAGCATCAGGAAGCTTACAGTAGAAACTCATTTTTCCTACTGGCATTCTCTTGCTACACAAATGTAAACAACTGTATTCTAATCTGATTTATCAAGATCCGATGAATATGAGACCATTCAACATGGTAACAGCTTAGAATGTTTATGTTGGGAGTTTCATAGTCAATACAGCATAACAGTGAATAAATTTAAAATACAATACAAAAAGGTGTAGTGTAGTGTTTTGCTTGTTCTGTAACAATATTTTTTCCTTAAGAGACCAAATCCTAAAGCCAAAATAACAGGACTCAGTACCAGCTACACCCCTGAGCATGTAGTAATGGATTTTTTCATTTTACTAAGTGTAGTGAGAATGTGCAAACTCTAATAAATGCTGTCAAAGGAGTTAAGCGATTCACATACAGGGGTAGTGTAGAGAAACAATGTAGTAATGAAGAGACACAATGTAATTACCTGCAGAAACAAAACTGTGGACTTGAAAGACAATTTCTGTGCCCATAAACTAATGCAAGACCTACTAGTTACACTCTAACTTCAGATTCTGCCTGCCTCACTGAGGCCACAGCCATGCTCAGCATCTCTCCACTTTTGTTACCTTGACAAGACACGCTGGTCCCTTCTCTCCGGGCAATGGGAAATTTAAGTCAAGCGGAGGGGAGCAGTTGGGTGAAATTAGATGATGACCGGCAGAAGCCTCCGTTTCTAATCTCTTTGGCTCCACACATCCATGGATATCACCTCCACCACCTGAAAAATAAAGTATTCATAGTCTCCTTAAAAAGAAGTGCAACAACTTTCTTCAGTGAGCACCACAGAATTAAAGTAATTTAACAAAACGTCCAAGAAAAAAATATTTAATAAAGCAATATATTTGACAGAAGATACTCAGAATAGAGAAGTCTCACCAACGCATATTTTGTATCATCAAGGTAAGCATGAGTGTGAGTACTGGTAAAGATCTATGTACCTATGTCTGATTTTCAAAATGTAATGCTTAAACTGTGTGAAGAATTTTTTTCTAAATTTGATAAGACTGCAAAGGTAATATTTTTCTGCACTTCATGGTCAAAAAACTAGATAATTCTTAAGAGTATACATCAACATAACAGTTTACATTGAAGAACTCTGTAGATTTTCAGCAACAATAAAGCTATAAAAGTCTGTTCTACAATAGATCCAGTCTGATATGAAGACAAAACAGTTTGAACTACGTAATAAAACATTTGCAACACTCCAGGCTCTCCCACACTTATGACTTCAACAAAGCCAGCAAATTAGTTAGGAAAGCAGCATTAACACTAAATTGCAAATATTACAGTTTTTGAGAGTGAAATTTCTGCAATTTCTGGAAAGATATCACAGTAACTATTATTCATCAATAATGACTATTACCCATATGTTGCTCCTTCTGTTTAGATGGATGTAGATCCATATCCTCATCTTCCTCATAGCTCCTCTTGTGGCGACTGGGTGTGTAGGATGTTGAAGGACTAACTCGAGCTTGGCTTGCACTAATATATGCGTAAAATTTAGGATTAAGGACAACTACAACCTCAGTTGAGAAAATAATTCAGGCAAAGTTGTTTTTTTTTTGTTGTTTTTTTTTTTTTNTTTTTTTTTTTTTTTAAAACCAAAGTGCTATTATCCTATTTTGAGCAAGACACTAAAATAATGATTCAAATTCCTATCCAGACATCTCCTTTTTAGATATTTAAATAACCTGCTTAAGAAGTGTACAGCAACAATTGGCTTCTTTAAAAACAGAAACCAAAAAACACTGAGTGCTATTCCACTATCAATCTCTAAAAAAGGGAGGTGTTTTTACACCCAGAGAACATGCTTGTGGTCAGGCACAACTGAAAACCTCAAGAATTTTTCTCTCCCACATCTCAGCCGTGAAGAACAGATTGTATAATAATATTTATAAAGACTTTCTGTCTGATACAACTATCATTATTACTTTAAAAAGAAACACACAGAAAATGTTTACATACCTGTAAGATACCAGCAATACCACACTTGCAAAGAATTTTTGAAACGCTAATGCACTTTTCCTTTTCTTAGCATGATGGGCAAATATTGAAATAATGCTCAGTATTTCCATAATAGTCTGGCTCACTTTAAATTTCCATCGCTGCAGTATTTTTCTGTAAGCTTAATTCAAAGACTAACTCTTACCAATAACTTTATTTATAAAATTGTGATAATTTTACAATTGCATTGGCATTCTGTGCCAACAACAAGTAGTAGTTCTCTCAAATTCTGAATTTAAAGTATAAATATCAAATCATATTAGATTTACCATCAAATTTATAATACATTTTGTGAAAAGATATATCTTAAGTTTTCCAGACCTCTCCCTCACTCCTTTGGAGGAGAATATAAAACTCCTAAAAGGTGTTAAAAGAAGCATCTTGTATTGATTCCACTCAGATAATTCAACTTCCACTTACTAGAAGAAACTAAAGATGATTTGTTTCTCCCCGAGACATTTTGCATACATATTGAGAGAATTACATACCATGGTCGAACTATTATAAACATAATAGTTCAATTTTCCAGGAATTACTGTATTAACATGCTCAGTTACAGGTGTTTTTACAGGTTCTTGCAGAAGACTCTCACATAACAGCATCCTAATTTAATCAGAAAATGGCAATAGAAGGCTCATGGCTCAATTGAAGCTTCTCATTTTCTAAACACTGGCAAATAGAAATTAACAGAAATTTTCAAGATCCTCCCAAGCAGCAAGTAGACAAGAAAATCTAGCCTAAATCCCTACTAAATTAAAAAGCAACGCTTTGAAATTCATTTGCACCCTCTCTGTGCATATAGCATAACACCAATTTTTCCTTTTTTCTCACTTACCACCTCTCCTCACTTGTCCTGATTCACTGAAAAAGCCCTTTAAACAAACTTATCTCCTTAAATCTAATGAATCTGTTGGTAATCACTGTTTAAATAACAGAGCACTATCTCAGTCAAAAAAGATATTTCTTTCACCCATGCTGATTCGCCAGGCACTGGAACGCAGTAGAAAGTCTGTCTCTCCAAGGTGATTGTTTGTGAGGAGTTCAAATCAATTTCCTGCTGAGGCTAGAATACCAATAGAAATGTTGTTGAAAAAAATAAAAACTTTAATCAGATTTTTAACTAATCCCACAGATTCACTTACTTGCCAGAACTTATAACAAACATGCAAGGCTACATACTCGTAGAACAGCGAATCCAAACAGTCTATATCTAAATGCTTTGATTCTAATAGCACTGCACCAACAAAAGTAAATTGTTTTTCCATAGAAGAAAAATTTCAAGGTCAAGAACACTCCTCGACCAAGCAAAGCAAATTTTTAATACAACAGAAACAGCCTGAAGGCTACTGAACCTGGAATGCGCACGAACGGTTAAGAAAACACTGCTTTTCAAACCTGAGATGAATTTTGCATTTTAAGAGCCGTATCTCCAGGAATCCACTGGTACCAAATAAGCTATCCTAAACTTACAAACTGCATCTTTCTGTCTAATATGTCATCTCAAAATTAATGTAACTTGTATAACTTACCCCACATTCTGCCACATCTCTGTATTTACCAAAATGTAAAACCTGTCAAGAAGGAAAAGGCAATGCAATCATTGTATTTCAGACAGCATACTGAATATGAATTACTTATACCAAAATCACTGCAGTCTAAAGTCCTTCATTATTTCAGTAATTTTTAGTCCTTAACAAAAATGTAAGTGATGTATTTCTGATGCCATTTGAGCCACATAAACAGAGTTCTATTAGGTAGTGCTCAGACTCCATAAGTTTAATTCAGAAACTAGAGGAAATATGAAGACTAGAATGGAGAAAAAACTAAACATTTACTAAAATAATAAACCGGTATTTTACTTACACGTGCATTTGTATTTGGGTCAACTGTTTCATATACCCCCATGTAAAACTCAGGATCAAACATGTCTTGAACCATGCAGCGAAATTTCACTAAACTATTGGGCTTTAGGTAATGCACAGGAACATCATTCAGTGATGGAACCTGTAAAAAAAGAGCTTATTCTAAATAACTGAAGTAAGCCAAAATCAGCACAAAATCTGTCACCAACTTTTTCTCTGATCATCTGGTATATCCTGCTGTTCACTTACGTGTGTCAAATGCTGTATGTATCGTTGTTAACACGACTAAAAAATTCAGGGCCTCATCAGGTAACTACTGAATATTTTCTGAGCACTTTTCCCCCACATCTACTGCCTTAATCAAAGCAGTAATGAAGTGTATATAACTCAACACTGGAAGTTTCTGCAATAGCTGTTACAGATAATAATGACAATTATCAGGCACTAAACAGTTGCCAAATTCTTCCAGCCCCAGAGCCACCAGTCCTGTTCATTTCTGAATCCAAACACTGGGCTATAAAGAAATGCATTTTGGTCACTGAAACCATATGGAAATGCTAAAAAACATTTAAAACACTGGGAATTACTGCAGCTGCAGTATTAAATAGATGTTTTTACTGAATTTATTTCCATTTAACAGCACTTTTACGACGTATTATGTACCAGTGGTACCATAGCATCTCAGGCACCGTTTCTTATAACAAAAGGCCATGGAAACCTGTATGTTAACTTCGAAGTCCACAATGGGAGAGTCTTTTTCAGATCTATTTACACATCAATGGAAAAATAGGAGTAAAAAGACAATGCCTAGGCACATGGTATAACTTGAAATAATAAGACTTGCGATAAGAATAGGGTTTTCTGATTTTGAAGATAAACTTTGTTGAAAGAAACCCACACTCAACATTGAAATGCAACAAAACCCAGAAGTGGCCCAATAGGAAACAGCATTTTAACAAATAAGCATGATGCACTTTCAGTTCCTTCTAATGCTGCAAATTTAACACAATTTTGCCATCTACACTTTGATTTAAACTGTAATTGAAACAGTAACTACAGAATACTCTCACTGACACAGGAAGAAAAAAAAACAGCAATCCTTTTCACATTTTTTAGCCGTAAATAGAACAGATTTGATATGAAAGTTTCTAATCCACTTCACAGTGTTCCATGATGCTGTTTTCACCACAGTCTTTTAGAAAAATATCAGCTGTTGAACTCAAGTGTGCATGCTTTATTTTTAAACCTAAAGCACAGCTTCCTTGCCAAACTGTGAAAACGGGGCCTGATCCAGCCCAATAAGGCACAGTTTTAGCTGAAAGTATTCTTCCATAAAACCTGAAAGCCCAAGCAGCTATTTCTTCAACCCACACATTGTTTGCAGCATGACGAGAAAAGATCATGAGAGAAGGGGTTTATAAGCAGCAGTTCAGAAACTTGTGGTGTACAAACACTTACTGCAGACTCAAAGCAGACAGGGCAGGCATTAACACTTTCAAAAATGACCGTATTTGTCAGCTCCTGCCATCTACTGGAGTGTGCTACAAACAGACAGTGTTCAGCAGTTATGGCCCCGGGCAAAAGAGTACACTGAATTCAAGTGGATTGGCTCCTCTGGTTTCCAGAAGGATTTTACATCTTTGCTTTACACACAGATTAAAGCAACTGAGATGTAAATAACCTATCACAAAGTCTAGGCTTAATTTGTAAGTGTACTTATCACAAAAAGGAAGAACTTCTCCAAATCAGGTCACTGCAATAATTAAAAGGTGAAAAGAATGAGACTTAAGAAAGACATAACTCTAAAAGAATAAACCAATCTTACCCAGTTAGTAGCATTATTTTCTTTTAATTTCTCCTTGAAGTATTCAGTTACCTTCTTTTCCCAATCAGAGTTTGGAACATTTTGGACTACAAACAAAACACATTTAGGAGCACATGAGCAGCACATAACAGAATTCTATTCAGCATTCTCTTAACATAGTAAACAATTTAAGCATTTACTTCTGTTTTGGGGAAATTACTGCATTTTAGACTACTTTATAGAATCATAGAATGGTTTGGGTTGGAAAGGACATTAAAGATCACCAAGTTCTACGTTTTCCAGCTCATCCTGCTTATTTCCCAGGCTGTGCGCGTTGGTATAAGGGCACTTCAGCTGGTATAGAGGATCTAGGATCCGCTAGAACAGCAGCATCCCCCTTCCATACTCCATCCCTTTGCACTCCACCCTCTTTGCCCATCAAGTTTTGTACGAGGCCTCCAACTACCCTCTCAACCCCAGAGGTCCTCATTTTGTCCCCTTCCCCCTTCATGACAAACCTGATAGACTGTGTGATGCTATAAGCCTGCTGGGTCTCCCGAATGAGTATCAGTGCTCTGGCCCATTCACTTCATAGAATCACAGAATGGTTTGGGTTGGAAAGGACCTTAAAGATCATCACGTTCCTACACCTCTGCCATGGGCAGGGACACCCTCCACTGGACCAGGTTGCTCAAAGCCTCATCCAGCCTGGCCTTGAACACCTCCAGGGATGGGGCATCCACAGCTTCTCTGGGCAACCTGGACCAGTGTCTCACCACCCTCACAGTGAAAAATTTCTTCCTAATATTTAGTCTAAATTTACCCTCTTTTAGCTTACACCCATTAC